>CM033685.1:20670558-20846422 GCA_019514585.1 Dendrobium officinale
TAATGGAATATCCTCCAGAATCATTCGATATGGTGTGACACAATAAAATGCGATGGAAACTAGTGAAAATTCCATCAGAATTTTTTGGAGGAATTTATGGCAATAAGCCACCAG
Organism: Dendrobium officinale; assembly: GCA_019514585.1. Classification (NCBI taxonomy): domain Eukaryota; kingdom Viridiplantae; phylum Streptophyta; class Magnoliopsida; order Asparagales; family Orchidaceae; genus Dendrobium; species Dendrobium officinale. The sequence goes on from CM033685.1 coordinate 20,670,673, forward strand.
AACTTACTGACGGTTGACTACAGGTAATGGTGCTATAAATTATAGACGGAAATTCCCATGAATTCATCTTTTCGTCTGTCATTGTCAATAAAAAGGAATTCATTGGATGACCACCGTAAATCCATTATAAATATTTTTTGTCCAAAAAATCATCGCATTTTGTTTCCTACACAAGTTTTACCAGTGAAAACTTTTCTGTTGAAAAGTCGCCATAAACATATAAAAAAACCGGCGATTAGCCAACAGATTGTTAAATTGCTGATTTACCACAACTATTCTACTGATGTTGGTGAATGGCATGGATAATGTGCCATTTGGGCAGTGTGGGCCATCACCCAGACCGAGCAACCAGCGCAAGCAAGAGTGAGGAGGCACCAGGTAGAGCGAGCAAGCGCGCGACTTCATGCGAGCACAGGGGCATGCCAGGAATTAACAACACGACAGCCATGGCTTCCATCTACTGGTTTGGACCTGTCCATTTTTGGAACTTAATTTTTGGGCAGGACATGCCAATTCATATATTTTTATAGAGTCCCTAGAATAATTTTTTGGCATTTTGGACTCAATTTTGACACTTTTAAAATCAATTGAGATCTTTATGCCAAAGATCATATTATTTTGGAGTTTCAAGTTGTATAAAAATTCTTTAAAAATTTTAATATATATTTTTGGACTCTGTAGGATTCGACGTCTAAAAATAGGGGGCAACTAATATATCATCAAAATTTAACTTGAACGGACACAAATTTTTAGAAAAAATAAAATTTGAAACTTCAAATTAATTTTGTGACCAACCAAACTTCAATTTTAGTAAACTTATAGTCAAACTTAACATCTTGAAAATATGAATCCAATGACACCAAGTTCGACTCAATTAGAGCCAAAATTTGTCCAAATCAAAGAATTAAAGTACATTTAGAAAGTTTGAACAATAAATTGGATGATTAAACAATTTCCAAACTTAACATGCTTATAGTTGAATCAAGCATCTCGACGAGATGAATCAAGTGAGTCTAAGATCACTGAATTTTAACATCAGTAAGGCATATAAATATTTGATAAATGGTCTAAGATCAAAGAATTTAATATCTATCATCCATTCAATTCACTCCCAACATACCCTTGATCTCCTTCCTATTTATTGGACATGCCACCCCCAAAAACTATAAATGGACCCCTCATTCTTTACAAAAAGAGGGAGACGAGAAGGAAAGGAAGAAGGAAGAGAAATCTTAAATCACTCTTGCACCAAATTCTTCCTCGACCACCATGCGAAGTTTCGCTGGACCATTGGCCATCTTCAAACTTTTGACAGACCACGGCCAATCACAGGACTTCCATCGAACTTCCACTCGAAGCCAAAATTTCATTCATCAATAGACTTCAACCGGGCCACTATCAAACTTCTATCGGACTTCTACCCGACATCATACTTTCGTCCATCAATAGACTTCCGCTCATCACCAGATTTCTGACTATTGCCAAACTTCCATCGGACTTTTGCCAGAAGTTAAACTTCTGTCCATATCTGGACTTCTGTAGGATTTCGGACTTCTGTCAGGCCACCAACTGAAGCCAAATTTACCCCAGACCATTGAGTGTCGTTGGTTCTTCTGACCTTCGTCGTACGACTATGGTCCTTCTGACCCATGTCACCGTATAATGGTCTTTAAAACCTCTACCTCCCACTAACAATAGTCTATCTAGCCTCTATCACCCATTGACTACAATCCTTCTAACCCCTATTGTCAGATAATGGTATTTCTGACTTCTCTCGCTAGCTGACTACAGCTATTCCGACCCCTGTTGTCAAATAAGTCTTTCTAACCTCTGTATCCTACCAACTACAACCCTTGTCACCAAATAATGGTCTTTCCATCCTCTGTTACTTGCCGACTACGGTCCTTCTGACCCTTGTTGCTAGATAATGGTTCTTTTGGCATCTGTTACCTACCAATTATGGTTCTTCCAACCCCTATTACCATATAACAATTATTCTGGCCTCCATCTCCTTCTAACCACGATTCCTGTCGCTTGATAATGGTCTTTGTGACCTCTGTTGCCTATCTACTACGGTCCTTCTGACCCTTGCTGCTAGATAATGGTCATTCTGATATTTTCTTCTCCTGTTTTCTACGATCATTCCGACCTCTATTGTCAAATAACGGTCTATCCAACCTCTGTCTCCCATCGATTACAATTTCTTCGACCTCTACCACTCGCCGACTACAATCCTTCCAATCTATATCATCAAATAATAGTCTTTTTGTGACGCCCCAGGCATCCATAGTGAAAGGATTCGTCGACAGTCTTGATCAACCACCATTCCTGCTCCCTTGCTCTGACCTGAAACAAATGATCCAAAATATCTCGAATCCGATATTTATTAACACTGATCGTCCCGGACGATCCAAAATTCATCCTGGGACGATTTGCCCCTGGCAGAATTTCGTATAGACGAAATTAAAATTCGTCCCGGGCGACTTGCTCTCTGGACAAATTTCGTCCAGACGAATCGTCCCGACGCTCCAGGTTCGTACAGACGAAAATGACAGATTTCTTCACAAATTTCTTCAGTTCGTCCCGTACTAAATCCAGTTCGTACAGACTAACTGCACTAAAAGAAATTCAGCTTTTTAAGGGTTTTACACTTTTCAACCTCTGTTGTCTACCGACTACGGTCCTTCTTACCCCCTGTCACTAGTTAACAGGCTTTGCAACCTTCGTCGCCCATCGACTATGACCCTTCTAACCTCTGTCACAAGACTACGATCTTTTTTATTTTCGTCGACTAAAAAAACATATCTATATTGATTCTTTTGATTTCCACTGTGTAATGCACTTTATATGATTTATATTTGCTACTTCAAGCTAATACTTTCCCCCTAAGGAAAGGCTTCATTTGTAATCGATTGCAAACACTAGTGTATTCATTCAGGATGGGCCAAACCCCATGGTTTTTCACTCTTTTTAGGGTTCTCACGTAAAACTTCTTCAGTCTCTTATGAACGCTACACTATCTCTTTTATCTGATTGTGTGCTAGAATTTTGTACAAAGCTAAGATGTTAAACTTTATATTTCTCTACCACCATGAATATTCCAGGATGCAACTACAATCTTATTTAATATTGCATAGATCTGTAAATTGAAATGTTTTGAAATTCTATGTTAATTTTTTTGCAATTCAATAATAAAATACTGCTTATGTTAAACTTCCATAATGAACCTCATCCAAAATAACTCCCTAAGGTCTCCAAAAAACATCATTTATGCACCTAATTCATGGCCCCACACCATTGTTACTTGCTAAATTTGTCCCCCTCCCTTGAATCCATGGCCTTTTGACATATACACTTTGGCAATCCATGGGATGGAGGCTGTTATATATGACTGTAGCAAGTGGCTTGCCTTCTAATTTTCTTCAAGGATAATAAGGTCATTCAATAGATTTATCCACTTCTTATTTCTCTATTTAATGAGTAAATTTATTGATATTTATTTATGTTCAGTGATTATAACAAAATTTTGTGATGACTTATAGGGGTGTCAATATTTGACACGACACGAAAATCCGACCTGGACCCAACCTAAAAAATCTGGGTTGTACTCGACCCAATTTCAAAACGGGTCAGGTTCGAGTTCCTGGATTCGTCCCATTTGAAAAACGGGTCGGGTTTGGGTTGACCCGGCGGGTTGCCTGGTCAACCTGTTAACCAGCTTAGAATGAGCTGCCCGAGGCTGCCCCGGCCACCCGCGTCTGCCCGCGACCCCGCACTCTCGCAACTGCCCGCAACCCCGCACACGCGCGCCTGCCCTCACGCTAGCCGTGCTCCTGCCGCAGGCCCCCGTCCGCCACGCACAAGCCTTTTCCTCAGCGCGAGCAAATTTTGTCGCCCGCCCCGCGTCCGCACGCCTGCGTGCCCTGCGTCCGCTTGCCTGTGCAGCTCGCTTCCTGTGTCGGGTCGGGTCAGCCTGAAAACCTGACGAGTCGGGTTCAGGTCCGTGTTTTCGACCCGTTTGCCTACCAGAGTTAGCTTAGGGTCGACTCGATTGAACCCGGGTCAGTTCTAGGTTTCACCCAAACCCGTCCCGTGACCAGAAATTGACACCCCTAATGACTTATTTGTTATCTTGTTTAATTTATGCTTACATAGTTGAGGTCAAGTAGTAAACTACTAATTTATTATATTGCTGTTGATTTAGACTTATAAATTTTTTATTAATATAAGAAGTCAAGTACTCATATTGTTTAATACTCCTCCAATTAATAATGCAACTTAAGTACAACTCAAGCTCAATCATAGAAAAATATAAACAAGAAAAGTATAAGCATACAAATATAAATTTAGCTCAAGATTGAGCCAAATATAAACGACTCTTAGACTTCGTTTGAGATAATTTTCTAATTGCTTCCTAAAGCAATTTTTTCGTACAAAAAATAGTTTGAATTATAAATTTGTTTATCAGAAAGTTGATTTGGAAAATAATAAGAAAGCTGTCCCAAACCAATCCTTAAATGATTAAGCCAAATTCAATCCATGATATGCTCAACTATGTAAGAATAAATTATCTCTAAATGCTAATAAACAAATTACTCAATTATCTCTAAATCAAGCATGATAAAAACTAGTTTTAATACCATTATTTTATCATTTCCCTTCCTTTTTTCCCTATTTCTTCAAAACAAATTGAGCCTAAGGCTTCATTTGAGATGATTTTTTTTCTACTTTTTAAAACAATTTTTATTATAAAAAATTCAAGATTGTATTAAAAATTTTTGTTATATAATAATAAAAAAGTTGTCCAAAAAGAAAAATTAAATGTGCTAATTTTTCATGATTATCAAAATTGGGTGGCTATTTCCCCTTTGAAATCAGCAACCATGTTGATCAGAAAAAATTGTATTACACGGCAACGACCTTATAAAGAAATGTTTTTTTTTTTTTTTTGTTGACCATAAGCCCAAGAAGTCATCCTAGAAGCAATAATTTTAAAAAAAAAGAGGGTCGCCCTCTTATTCCCTAAAACCATAAAGTTTTCTAACTCATTTACAAAGTATAACGGGTAAAGTTTATTATTTACAAAATATAACATTTAGTTGATGGAACTTGATGAACATTGAACCTTTAAACAATTAAGAAAAAGGCACGATCTTTTTCATGAAGAGATTAGAAAGTTGTGTGAAATGTCAACAGGAGGGGCATCAATGTGACACACGATGAGTGACAGAAAAAAAAAAAAGAGATGATAAAGTCATGGCAGGATCTCATCGAGGAGAGAAATTATTACGTGTGGATGCGGAACGTCGTCCAGAGACCAATCAGAATGTGTCACGTCGCTTCCTGTTTGGTATCCGGCTCGGTACTCGAGTTGGTACTGCTGACGTGACGTATTCTGGTTGATCTCCGAACGGTAAACTGCGTTCGGCGTTCGCACAAAATAATTTCTCCATCGAGGAAGGAATTTACTGGATTGTGAGATGCGAAGGTGGTCGAAGAGCAACGGGATAGGACCACCTGCATGTGATCGCCAAGGACTTCTTTTTTGGATATTAAGCCATTAAGACAAATTCAGACACAATACATATACTCAAGTTTCAAATTCAAGATCTCTTGATTAATTGTCAAAACCCCCAATCAACATATCAAGATAAGCTTCATCAACAGTTTCTTCAACTATTATAAACAATTAAATTTGTATTTAAAATATATACGTACGTTTGTCCCCATAATTTTAAATATATTAATGTGATAGAAAACTCTTTGCATCTACTTTACGAAAGGAGGGGCTTTTCCCCACACGTAAACTTCAATGAAAACACGAAAAAAATCTTTGCGGACAATGGAAGCTTCCTCAGTATCTTTGTCAGTAACAATGCCTGCAGTCAACAAAATAATTGACCATTATCAAGTCAAAAGTCCTACTCAATTTGGGCTTCATCGTTAATGCCTTAGAAGATTCCCAAGTCTTCCCATTATCGTTGCCAATAAAAGTTTTTTTCAAACTATAAAGTATGAAGAAAAAGTTGAAGATCGTTTCATATAATTTATTTTGAAGGCGGTATTTTGTCCCTAAATCCATAAAAAGAAAAGCTATGTAATACGCAGATAAAAAAATCTTACAAGAAATTTCCTGCATAACTGTATAAACACTATGAAAGATGTTATATTGATGCTTCATTTGGAGAAATTATTCTATGCGGACATCGAACCGTTCGAAGGCGTATTAGAACGCGCCAAGTTACCCGTGGCTCGTTTTGAGTCGCATCTGAATGACATTCATATCCGCACATAATAATTTCACCTTCAATTGAGACAATTGTTCCATTGTTTTTTAAACCAACTTCTTAATTCAAAAAATTATTTATATTTAAAAATTGGTTCAAAAAAAAAAAAAAGAGAGTTATCCCAAACAAAACCTTAATTAATAAAAATTTTGAAGGATTGATTGTTGAGATAGTTACAACTTAGTTCTTGATTGTTGATATTCTTGCAACATGTATATGTTTTTGATTATTCCAAATATTATTGCTTTGATTATTATTTCTCCTAATATATTTTGGATGCATTATTTTGTTGTTCGTGTGTACTAATATTTCAAAGAAATCTTACTCCCAATTGTTGTAAACTTCAAAAAAGACAAGTTTATGATTTATTGTAAATGAAGTATGTAATTTTTATTTTATTGAGTATGAGAAAATGTGATTGCAATTGAATAACTGTGCACACACACATCGGAGGAGTGTTTAAAATTTGCAATTTTTAAAACTAATCGTACTGTACGAAGTCATTTCTTATGGGACGATTTGTTCAGTTATTTTTCCCGATGAGCAGTCAAACGAACAGAATGATGAAAATTTTTCTAAGTATTAATTGTTCTGTACGATCATAATTCGTACATACATTACAAAATACGAAATGGACGGGTCCCTTTTCGTTCAAAAAGATTTTTTCTAAGTATGGATCGTACTGTACAATCACAATTTGTACATACATTTGTTGACATAAAATTTATCAAACCGTTGGGTTCCATGTGTCAGACCATGGTCATTGAGCTCAAACCCATGTATTGGGTCAACCGGGTTGACCGAGACAACCCAAGTTGACCCATTGAGCCCTAATGGGTCTAATTAAATTTCAATTCGTTTCAAACTCTTTTTGGACTCAAACCCTCACCCCATTGGGCTTAATTGACTAAGTTGACCAAGTCAACCTTTGACTTGGTCAACACAACTATTAATGGGTTAATTTGACTTATTTAAGCCCAATTAAAGCCCATTAAACGCATTTAAAGCCCTATTAATTCAAAACCACGGCTAATCTTTCTTATTTCCCTCATATTGTTGCAACTCGGGATTCCGAGTTTATGATTTTGATGATAATAAATAATTTTTATTAATCTTTTATTTCTCCTGGTATTTGCAGTGCATATTTCTTTCTATGTTAACTAATATTTCAGGTACATCATGCACCGTTCTTTGAAGATTCAAGGCTCAAGATTGGTAGAATTGATCATATTAAATGAGTCTGTAATTTTCATTTATTGAGTCAAGTCTTATAATGATGTATGTTAGTTTGTTGATCATGCACACACACAGAGGGAGCAAAAAAATGATTATGAATATTTTAACTTTTTTGTTCATCGTACTGTACGAATTTATTTAGTACTGTATGATCTAGTGTAACAGAAATAAATTAAAATATTTATTTTTTCTGAAAAAATTAATTTTGAATATAACTAATCGTACTGTACGATCACCACATCGTACTATACGATCTGTTATAATTAGAAAGCCCGCCGTCCATTAAATTAGGCAAAAATTTGAATTTGAACAGTCGTATAATCGTACTGTACGATCATAATCTTACGGTACGATGTTTAAAATATTGCCTAAGTTAATCCTGAGATTATGCAATCAAAATGGCTGAAATATTTTAACTTGATCGTACAGTACTAACAGGTCAATTTCTGCACATCGTACTGACGATCTTGAGATCGTACGGTACGATATTTGATGGCTGAATTGAGTATTTTTAGGGTTTTGAGCCCTCTATTTAAGCACTCTCATAAGACTTTGTAAGGGTCTTTGACAGCTATTGTGTCTTCATTCTTTTGGAGAAAACTTGAAGAGAGGACTTGAAAGGGAGAGAGGAAAGGGTGAAGTTTGAGAGAGGGAGAAGATCCTTGGAGGGGGTTTCAAGGGAGTGTGTAGGAGTTCACACGGTTGCTCCGGCGAGCTTGCACCTCAGTACCATCGGATTCAAGGTTCTTCTTGAAGGAAATTTTGGGAAGAAGAAGATCTCATTGATGTCAAAGGACCTGGCTCCTCCGCCGCACCGGGGAAGGTGGAAGTGATTGTGTAAAGGTTTCTCCGCCTAGCCGTGGGAGCTAAAGGAGAATCACTAAAGGTTTAGTGTAATACTCGGAGGGTGCCTCTGGGGAGTGGAAGTAGGTCATGGTTTGACCGAACCACTATAAATTGGTGTGTTCTTTCCTTTATTTTTTCTGCACTTTATTTCCGCATTTATTTTTATTGTGATTAATTGCGTGGATGAAATTGATTATCTATCTTTTTATTGTGAATGAAATTCGCTTCCGCATAAAGTCATAAAAAGATATTTCTTTTCATTAAAGAAGTTTTTAATCATCCAATTCACCCCCCTCTTGGCGCATCAGAGTAATTTCAATTGGTATCAGAGTAATTTCACCTATTTGACTCCCTATTCAATCCTAGCCGTTGGTAATAGGTCTAGGGCATTAAATAGTTTTTTTATGTTTCTTTGGAGGGATCTTTTTTGGCTCTCTCCCTCTCTAGACCTCCTTAGGCCCTGATATTTCTTGTGAGACCTCTTCCAACCTCCCTCCACCTCTCCCAAGAGAATCCCCTTACCAAAACCTCACCAACGGTGAGATCTCTGGCCAACTGAGGATCAAAAGCTTCCAAAGCCTCTCCCATTTGATCCAAGGAATTTCGAAGATTGTGTTCAACTAGGAAAATGTGCGTGGACAATCTACAAGTGCAATAAGCCCAAGAACGCGAAAGTCCAACGATTAGATCTCTAAAAAACCCTTAAAATAGGTCACTACACATAGGATAAAATAGCTTTCTGAAAGCTGCTTTTAAGCCAAACAAACATCACCCCATGAATTCTCTTCATGTATAAATCCTATGTTTCAAATTTCATTAGATTTGGTTAAGTAGATCGAGGGAAATCGCTAAATTATTCTTTTAGGGCTTCAGTTTGCATTGTTTGAAATTGGAGTCGTTGATCTCGCGATCAACGGCTCTGATTTCGTCGTTCCATGGCTCACATTCGACCGCAGACTCGATCCCGTGGTCACCGTCGTAATTCGGCTCGATCTGGAGCATCCGTTCGAAAACATGGGAGATCGGATGGTCTTGATCGCGCGTCTACATTGTTAAGTCATCCGGCGCTAATTTCCGCGCTACGGCAATCAATGCCAATGATTGTGCGACGGCGCAATCATTGGCAATGATTGCGCCGAAACCACAGGTCCAATGGACGCTCTCCACGTGGCCCGCCGCCGCTGTTTTTATTTCAAATTGATTTTAAATTAATTTAAAATCTTTTTTTAATCATATTTCTTCCTAAAATTATAATAAATTTATTTTTGATACAAAAAATATGTATAATATATCGAATTGTTCGTAATTTAATTCTCTTTAATATAAAATTAATTTTAATTAAAAATATTTAATATATTTTAAAATATTTTAAAAATAGTGAAAACCTTTTTTTAAATTATATTATCATTATTTTTTTAATTGTTATCATTAGAATGTTATTGTCATTATTTTAAGTATGATTATTTATAATAATTATTATTTTAAACTATTTTGTTGCATATTATTATTACTATTATTATTATTATTACTATCTTAAAATTATTTTTACTCTCATTCTTATTAGTATTATTATTACTTTGATTATTTTGGTTATTATATTACTTTTATTATTATTATTATTATTATTATTATCTTATTGTTACTTTATTGTTTTATTATTATTATTATTATTATTATTATTATTATTATTATTATTATTATTATTATTATTATCAAATTATTTTAATTATCATTATGATTATTTTTAAATCTATAATTATTTTTATTATTATTATTATTAATTATTTTAAAATATATTATCATTATTATTTTAATAATTAATATTAAATTTCATAAATTTCTTTCTTTTATTTTAATTATTTCTATTATTTATTAAATAATAATATTTTAATAATCTTTTATTTATATTTAATATTTAATTACTTTTAAACCGAATTAAATTTAAATAATTTTATTTTAATATTATTTTAAATTTCAGAAACTTTAATATTCTAATTTAACTTCATTTAATAATCATTATTATCTTTAAATACTGATTTTTTAAAAGTTATTTTAAAATTACCTTTTACTACATTAAACTCAATAATTCATATATTTTTTATTTTAAATCCATTTTTAGCGTATAATACCTCGTTCTTTTCATAAAATTATGAATTTTATTTTAAAATTATTTTCAGGAAGTAGTTTTTATTATTCAGGCATATTTCTGTATTATATGTTTATTTGATTATTTAAATAATTATTATAATAGTTATTTTTAAATTAAAAATATTTTAAAACCTTTTCAAGTCCTCGTTAGTGTGGCCAATGGATCTCCCTTATATATATTTATTATAAATTGATTTATTTTTAATTACATTATCTTTCAAATATATATATATATATATATATATTTTAAACTACCTATAATTAAATTCCAAATTTTGGGAGATTCACTTTAAATGAAATTTTAAGCATATATTCTAAATGTGAAGAGCAATCATGGGAGAGTGGATTAGTGAATAATTAAGTCCCAATCATTCACTAATCACTTCGTTAAGTGCACTTACTTCTCTTCTAAATTATACTTTGCATGTGTATGATGCACAAGCACCTAGTTTAGGCTCTCCAAGATCTAAGGACATACTGTGTTTATTTGTTTGTGTATCCCCTGCATTGTTACCTTGAGGGTTAGTCTAAAACTCAGTTTAAACCTACTCAACGTAGTGACATCCTAAGGACAATAATTAAGGACCCGTCTAGCAAACTTAGAAAAACTTTTGGAGCTAGGGTAGACCACTGATTGGTATGAAAACTTCAACATTTAAACTTAGTGACATCCTAAACCTCATAGAAATTTTAAAGAATTTTTAAGAGCTTTTAGACCCCTTAATTAACCAACCCTAATTTACCCAATAATTAGGGCCCAATACCTTCATAAAAATACCCATAATAACTTGAACTATTTAGAATTTAATTTTAACCTTAGATAAATAGGGCCACTTAGTTTGACCTCAATTTGATCCTAAATTTTAACTTTAATCAAAATTATTTTTTTGCCCCTATAAGATAATTAAAAATTATTAAAAATTTCAAAAATTTTCCAAACACATGGGAGCACTTTATTAGGTCATTCCTGACATTTAGGGGTTATTCCAAACTGTTTAGAGCTGATTTGGATCAAAATCATAAAATCACCCATAATTAGGTAGTTTTAATAATTCCTTAAGTGCCCAAAACTTTGAAAAATCATATCTTTGCATAGGAAACTCCAAATCCAGAAAAGGCAAAGCCTAACTACTCATCTTAAGCCCTAGTATTTATCTAAAATATTAAAACCCACAGTGACATTTTGGACCCCCTCAGCTAGCACCTAAGAGGACCCGAGACTTTCCAAAATTGGCTAAAGCAATTTAAACTTCCAAGATTATTACCATAAGCATTAAAATAAATAAAAAAACTAAATTAACTAAAATGGATCCTAATTCATTAATATCTATACTTCAATTAAAGTTTCCTTTTCAGACCTACAACAAACCTGAACTTTATGTAACTTTAACTAATTATCCTATATAGAACCTATCAAAAACCACACAATCCTCACACACACATAGAATTATTTACTAGGGCACCACTTCTAGACTTAGGCTAGGCCAGTGTTTACTTTTCTACTGTATACCGGGTTTTCCATAGTTTTACTGCAAGTTGTGAATGAAATTATTATGTTTGCTTACTTTTATTACACTCTGGGAATTGATGTGATTGTGTGTTAGATCTACCCCTAGATTAGGGATGATATATTAGTTTTCTTGTAGGTGATCATGCTTATGCAATGCTAAATAAAAAGGGGGGCAAATGTTATGATATAAATACTAATAATGTTTTGTGAAGGTGCTCCAGAATTTGCTCAGCCCCCCTAAATAAATGAGGGCTAAAATCATATTTATAACTGTTATAGGTGGACTGCTTAGCCCTAAAAATGATTAAGAGCATGGAAAAGTATGTGGCTGTAATGAGTTTTTTTATTTCTATATAAACTACTTGGGATGATTATAACTGCTTGGATTTATATTAGGATAATCTTGCATAAGAATCTAGATTTATTATTTTTCATTAATGTAAATTATTTATAATAATTTGTGAGAGTTATGAAAATAACTTTTAGTGGGGATATTCTTATCCAACTTGATTTCCAAAAGAAGAAGGCATCCTTAAAGGGAAGAGTCTACTTCCATTTAGAAGGTCAAGTTTAGATGACCTTTAGATATCCAAAGAGAAAAGACAATATCACTTTTTAGGGGAGATTATCTCTTCGTTTGGATATTCAAGTCACGATGAATTCAAGGAGTCCAAGGATGAGAGATCCAAGGAGTCTATGGAGGAGAGACCCAAGGAGTCCAAGGAGAAAAGATCCAAGGAGTCCAAGGAGAAGAAATCCAAGAAGACTGAAGAGCTGAAGAACCAATATCTCATTCAAAGTCGTTTGCGTAAATCCGAGTTGTTGGTAGTGGTGCCCGGCCACTTTACTTTTCTGCAGACCTTGATTTATAATTAAGGGTAGTTGACCTATAGACATTTATTTAATTAGTTTGAATATTTTTTTTGTTTTATTTATAAATATGTGCCTCTATGGTTGCTTTCTTTCCTAGTTTATTGGCGAGTTGCATGCCATTTTGTTTTAGCCTGGATCTCGTTAGGCTATCTAAGGACAATTAAATTTTTTTACTCATAACTAATATTTAAAATTTTAAGATTTAAATAACATAGAAACTTAACGAATCAAAGGATCTACCAGAATCATCCATGATTATATGCATATTAATGCATTCCTCTTTCTCCTTCTATGAGACACTTCCCCGTCTGCGGGTAGAGTCCGGATAATCTGACCTATGAGAATGAGGTGCTGGACCTGGAGAAGTCTAGTCTCCTTCTAAAAATTATTTTAAACTAAGCCTATTTTTAAAATCTGATGTATATTTGATTTGGATATTTAACCAACATACATTGCGTTAGAAACTAATTAAAATAAAATTTTAATTGCATTAATTATGAGTATTTACCCAACATAAGTACAAGGCCAATTAAAAAACTTTTTAGATGTCATACTTAACACTCAAAAATTAAACCACCGACCCATCTTTCATAAAATGACTTGACAGCATGGTTTTAAATTGATTAGGTGGTTAGCTGGCTCCCCAATCAAGGCCGGGGTAAGTCCAGATTTTGCACTGCATTTGTCAGGACACTGGTGTTAGTGTGAGTAGAATACTAAACCCAATTTAGATTTAGTATTCAAGGCTACTACTTTTGGTCTTGTAGTATGCCTAAATAGTGGGTGAGTCCCTTCTCTTTAGGGACTATAAATCCTACTTATCTACGTCACATGGATGACGTCACCTCCATCCTTCTCTCATGTATGTGTCGAATGCTTGACTTTCTTTTCTCCAATTTTTTCTCACTACCTTAGTCCCTTCGAATGTTAGTATGAACCACGCATGCTGATTGAGTCACTTGAGCCATTCCTTTCCCTTTGAGTAGGACTTCCTAGTATCTACACTTGTGTCAATCCCATTTTTGAAATGATAATATATGTTCCTTAATCAAGAGTTTTCTCAGGCTCCGATTTGAGATATAATTAACCGCGGGGGCTATCGCCCGTGGGAAACTAAATTCCACATCTACTAAACCCCATCCGAGTTGATGTATCGGGTGTGGGAAACCCATTATTTTGATCAGGTCGTGTATATTACTATCCATCAGGGTGCACTGGCGAGAGCCGATATCCTCAATGGTTAGTCATATGCAGGATCTAATTTGACCTTCCATCAGCCCATTTGCGAGGAGCATGAAGGCCTACGATCATCTCTATCTCTCGAGGTAGGTGCGGTCGTATACCCCGTTTACAATTCTGCAGCGGTAGCGGTGTCCTTTCGAAGGTCCACAGGTTTCTGGAGACCATAGTGGGACTTGTTTCTCTCTCCATCTTTGGATCATATATTACCATTTCTTGTGTGCACTCCAGGATTGATACTCCTTAGATTATGTCTATCCTACTCTTAGTTAGGTTCTTTTCTTAGTTAGGGTTCCTTCCTCTTAGCTAGGGTTTCTCCCTACTATATTTTTTTACAGCCTTGCAGGCTATTCCATCCCTTATCTATCCTTATTCATTCCTACTTTCATAATTTCAATTCTAACTAATATTTTAAATTTATTTTCTTGGCAGCAGTTCCATGTCTTCGTTCGTACCTTCTATTACTTTCAACTTTAGCTCAGATGCACGAGTGACTCTTCCTAAGTCCCCCCGCTGTAAGGATCACTTTCAGTTTCTTCATGGACTCGGCATTTATCACCCTTGGCAGGCCCACCCCAGCTGAGGCTGTTGCATTCTATCCTCCTCAGAGGAGAGGACGTGCAGTCATGCATCCCTTTGGACGTCCAGTTGCTCAACGATCAGCTCGGGCACCTGCTCGTTCTGTTCACGTTCCTACACAACCAGTACACCATGCTGTTAAGTGACTAGTGCTTAGACCACATCTTGTTCTCCCTATTTTTCCTGCAATTAGTTGGCAAGTGCCTACCGCACCTGTTGAACAGGTTGCTCTGGACCCTCATCACCGGCAGCCTGCTGTTGTTATCCCCGTAGTTTCAGCAAAGATTCCTCGAGTTTGGGACCCCCTCCCACTTCCACTAGGAAGAGGGGTGCCCAGACCTAGGCTACTTCGTCTTCTTCTAGTCGGGTTTCTATTTTCGCTCGGCTCTCTCACCCTAAGACCACCACCTGTTGTTCCTGCTTCCTCTACCACCCAAGTAGTGGGTTCAAATATTTCTTCCTCCTATACCTCCGACCTTGGGAGAAGGGCCAGGAGGAATAGGAATAGAAGACTCCATTTAGATGCATCTAAGGCAGATAGGTAGCAGATGACAGAGGCGATAGCTCATCAGGAGCTCATTCAAAGGAGAGTGGCTCCCACGCAATGGAGACCACGACCAATTACAGTTACACCCACCCTAGATATAGTAGTTGCTCCTGAGATAGAGGTGGTCCAGGGAGGACGCTTCTCTCCACTGATATATAGTGGGGATAAAGAGGACGCTGCCCGCATTGCGGTTGCCCCTCCTATCACCACTACTCTGCCCCAAGCTATGGTCCATAGAGACTCTAGTATTCGAGCCCTCTCTTAGAGGATTCAGAGCATCATCCGACTAGTACATGGAAGAGGGCCTGTTAGTCGGGAGAGGTTACTCCAGCAGATTTCTCTAGCTATTTTTTAGTTACAGAGGTAGACTGCGAGACAAAGGTATAAATGGCAGAGAGGACAGCTACCTCGGCAGTCAGTTGATACAACACCAGTTGCTGGGCACCGGTAGTTACTCGTGCTATTGGACGATACCCACGTCATCGTGGACAAAGACAGCAGTGAGAGCCTACTCGGCCCCAGATTAGTCCAGTCGTGGTAGCCCCTCAGCAGCCGGTTACCCGTAAGGAGCCCCACCGCAGTAGGTGGGTTTGGAGACATCGATATACAGACACCCATGTCGAGACAGTTCAACCAGTTGAGGCAGTTTTATTGGCAGATGCAGTTTAGCCAGCAGATACAGTAGATCAGATGGATGTTGTGGTTCCTCCCGAGTCCGAGGTGATCCCAAGGACTTATGATGGGGATGCTGTAGCCAATGGAAAACTAGAGCGAGTTGAGATAGTTTTAGCTCCCAGCCCTATAGGATCTCTTCCCCTATAAGTCACTATATAGAGGCACTCCGCCTATCCTTTTTAACGGATGACTCACTCGGGAATGAGCCAGATGAGGACATATCCGTACACCGGGTCTGTGTGATTACACGTCGAGATCACTCAGATGAGCAGAGAGAGCCAGAGGAAGAGGATGATCAGGGAGACCCCGAGGTAGGAGGATCTCCGATATCATTAGCTATAGATGCCACAGTTTTGCACTTATAGGCTCAGATGGATGAGATGGCCAAGGACATGATAGTGATGACTGCCCAATTGACAGTTTTGGGGGCTTCACTCCAGATTATGGGCGTAGATACCCCTATCACATTCAGATATGAGCTAGTAGTACCGCCAGAAGCACTATACCCTATGAGAGTGGAAGGGTCCAGATGGCAGTTCCTACAGTACCTACAGTAGTCAAGAGTTAGCCAGCATAGTGGTTAGCGGGTTAGATTTAGGATTTAATAGCACAGAAAGTAGAGCAGACGATTTCCTCCAGGAAGACTAGAGAGGCTGTTAGTAGAGGGCTTCCTTACCCTGTTGAGTATGAGAGGGAGCAGTACCCTCCTTTTTTTGTTCCCCATATTTCAGAGTTTTCGACGGGTTTGAAAATCCAAGACAGCATGTGTGGCTCAATATCGAGCCATATATTAAAACATAGGAAGGAACGATGCCCTAATGTTGAGGTTATTTGTCAGTAGTTTGGTTGGGGAGGCATTTTCTTGGTAAGCTGACCTCCCCAACGACTCAGTTCGGACCTTTGTAGAGTTAGAGCATTTGCTTATACGGAGGTTTGTCAGTGTAGAGCACCCTAGAGACGGTCTCCCATACTACATAGTCAGATGGAAGAACCTTAGCTTACAATGTGAGCCCCAATTATAGAAGCAGCATTCAGTAAAATTTTTAATAAAGAATATAGATGGCCCTATAACACCTTACCTGAAAGGTTTCAGTATAAGAACCTTCTAAAAATTATTAACTAAGGTGATTAGTTTGTAGGATAGCATACCCGATGCAATCCCTCCTAAGGTTGAGAGTCAACCTCAGCATAGACCTCAGCGTCAATAGTCTTGAGGGGCACCTCCTCCTAGAAAAGGGGAGATACACAGTACCTATGGGCCACCAAATAAGGGCAAGAAGCCCGTAAGCAGTTCACCTCCGTCACGACCCTAGACTCAGCAGTCCACGTCTCTTCAAGGACTTCAGAGAGTCAACCGTCTTTATATGAGAGACTTAACTAGGAATATCCCTTTGAAAGGGAAAGCATAAGGAAGATATTTAAATTCCTTATTAAGAAAGATATTTTGACATTCCCATTTAATAAGAAGGCAAATGAAAAAGGGCAAACAGAACATCCACTATATTACTCCTTAAATCGACATGTTGGGCATACACTTGAAGATTATTTTATGTTCAAGGATAAGGTGGAGAGCCTTATGGCCACTGGGAAGATACATCTCTAGTACAGTGATCTGGTACAACCTCTGGGCAATACTACTCAAACAATGTAGATGATAAAAGACTCCAGCCACAGTGACAGTTAGAGTTACACTCAGGGCAGTAGTAGTATGTCACCCCATAGTTCTGAGAGAGAGTGGAAGCTAGCACTCTCTAAGAAGATCTAGCATATGCTTAAACAAGCTGTATAGAGTTTAGAGGCAGTTGAGAGGAGGCCTCCCCAAGCCAAGTCGACAGTTGCGTCTCTAGATTCTTTTCTAGCACCCATTTCTTCTTTTACTTCTTTTGTTATAGTGCCAGATGAGCACATTTCTTTTTCTTCTCTTACTTGTACTAGAAAAATATATATGAAAGAGAAAAGATGATTGTAACCTCAAAAGGGAATATAGGCCCTCTTCCAGCACTTACGTTGAAGGACTTTGTTCTTCTTTCTATTGATGATTAATCAATAAAAAAGTGAATAATTTTGAATTATTTTAGCTCTCTTACTTCTTGCTCTACTATCTTTATGGTGATGACTCATGAAAGAGTATAACCTCTCTATCTCATCCCATGTGTGGAGAGATTTTCTTTTTGAACTAAAATCTATTTCAAATTGAAATTAGATTTAGAAGTGAAATTTTTATTCATTATCTTGTAATTCTCTATCTCGTAGATAACTTTAGCATGCTGATGAATATACTTCAGAATTTTTATAATCAAGCTGTTCATTTTTATCAAAGAATTAGATTTGTTTTGTAGATCCTTCTTCCTTGCATGAGAGGAGTGAGTTTTCTTCTCTTGAATTTGGAAGATGATCTTACAACTGAGAAAAAAGTTTTCTTTTAGATGTTTGGAAATGAAGTCAGTTACAAAAATTGAAAAGATGCATAAAGTGCGTTAAAAATGAAAGATACACAAAGTGTATCAAATAATTGAAAATTGTGCAAAGTGCACTAAAATTAAGAAAGTGGCATATAGTAAATCTCAGAAAATCCATGAATCCTTTTGATATTTTAGATATTTGAGTTTGAAAATTATGACTTTGGATTCATCATTATGCAATGATATCCTATTAGATGTGGAAATATATTTTCATTTAAGAAAATTGCAAAAATTTAATTTCTTTTCTTAATTTAAATATCTTTTTGAATTAGATTTTAATTCAAGAAAAAAAAATACTCATATAAAAGAGATAGCATGATCTAGCTAGAATGGGGCTCGAGCTGAGTTAGTAAATTTAAATTGTTATTCTTTTGAGGTTGGACGAAGTTGATATACTAAACTCCTTTAGGATATGTTCCCATTTGCCACTTTTGACTGGGTTCATCTAACCAAAATATTTATTATGGGTTTGACCCCTCCCCCCCCCCCCCCCCCCAATTTCACTTGCCACCCCAAGTATACTATAGGATATCAAAACCAATGATTCCAGTCTTTTGTTTTTGAGATGTGATACTAGGTCCATGCCCACCTATATTAGTCAGGTGTGGTGATGGTGACCCATTTTTCCTATAAAGATTTCTTCCTCTTATCAGCCTCACTCTGATAGTTATAGCACCTAGTCCATTTATATGAGTTGAATGTGATCGAAGATGTCAAAATCATTAGTTTAGACTCTCTACATATGTGATATTAAGTCCATACCATTTTATGTCAATCAGAAATGGTAATGTTGATTCAATATCCTAATTTGGATTTTGTTCAGCTATCAAATTTGTTATGATCGTACTCCCAGACCAATTTTTATTCATGTGGCGAGCATGGCCTGGGTTATTAAAGCCATTCATAATTCCCTCTCTTTGTATTCCAATCACTAGAGGATGTCCTCAAACTAGTAGTAACTCATGGATATGATAAATGTTCCCTCTACTATGTGTTATCTTCAACAGTACGGGATAATCCATATCTATGACTAAGAATACATAAAATAAAATAAAAATACAAATGATAAAAAGAGGGAAGCTCTTAGCAGAGCAAAATCGGTTGCCCTTATCATAGGAGGAACCCGGTTGTACTCTCTAAGAGCATAAGTTCCCCAAAGTTTTTTTCCTCTTTTTTGAACCACCCTGGTGTTTGCTTCAAGGATGAATGTATACCTATTTGTTTATGGTTTTCTGCTCTGAGCTATCAGAGTAGTCCTATGAATGTAGTAGTGTCGCTTTTACTCCTCATAGGGCCCTACCCAGTTAGGGTAGGCGTTACCATTGTGACCTTTTGATAATCATAAATCTCACTCATAATTAATATCCTCAGGTGGTAAGTGTGTCTCCTTGTCACATAGAGTTGATTTCTTGGTTGTGATGTGGTACATCTTGTCTCAGATGTTAGCATCACATCCTTAAAAGCTTTGATTTTCTAGCGGAAGATTAGCTCCTTAGTTTGTTTACCGACCTACTTTGTCATTTGTACCCTACTCTTAGATACTAGAGTAGTATTATGAATGTGGTAGTATTTCTTTTAGTCCCTACAGGGTCCTATCTGGTTAGGGTATGTGTTACCACTGTGACCCTTTGATCTTTATAAATCTTATTCATAATTACTATCCTCAGGTAGTGAGTGTGTCCCTTGGATGACATTCCTCACAACTCTTTCCTCTTCATATCGTTGCAGGCATATGCGCCGGGTGATTGTGTTGAGCATTATTTTTTTGTGCTACTTTTGGCATATACGCCAAGTAGAGACCCTATCTCAGGCATATACACTGGGTAGAGGTTCCCTTTTTCCTTTTGTTATACTGTAGGCATATAAACCTGGTGAACATTAGGTTTTCTGGTTGAGAGAGCCTTATAGAGTCCCTGAGAGGCATTCCTCACAACTCTTTCCTCTTCACATCATTGCTGGCATATGCACCGGGTGATTGTGTTGAGTACTTCATCTTTATCCTACTACAGGCATATGCGCTGGGTAGGGACTCTGTTGTAGGCACATATACCAGGCAGAGTTGACTTTTTTCTTTTGTCCTACTGCAGGCATATGCGCTGGGTGAACATTAGATTTTCTAGTTGAGAGAGCCTAATAGAGTCCCTAGGAGGCATTCCTCGCCACTCTTTCTTCTTCATATCATTCTAGGCATATGCGCCGGGTGATTATGTTGAGTGCTTTTACTTTATCCTAATGTAGGCATATACGTCAGGTAGGAACTCCACTGCAGGCACATACATTGGGCAGATGTGATTTCTTTCCCTTTGTCCTACTACAGGCATATGCACTGGATGGACATCAGGCCTTCTGGTTGAGAGAGCCCGACAGAGTCCCTAGGAGGCATTCCTCACCACTCTTTCCTCTTCATATCATTGCAGGCATATGCGCCGGATGATCGTGTCGAGTGATTTTCTTTATCCTACTATAAGCATATACACCGGGTAGGAACTCTGCTGCAGGCATATACACCGGGCAGAGGTGACTCTTTCCTCTTCACATCATTGCAGGCATATGTGCCGGGTGATTGTGTTGAGTGTTCTTACTTTGTATTACTTTTGGCATATACGCCAAGTAGGGACCCTATCGTAGACACATACACTAGGCTGAGGTGATCTTTCTTTCCTTTTATCCTACTACAGGCATATGCGCCGGGTGGACATCAAATTACCTGGTTGAGAGAGCCTGACAGAGCACCTGAAAGGCATTCCTCACCACCTTTTACCCTGAGTGTCCTTTTGTGATTAGGTAGTCACTAAATTTTATGACTCCTTTATTTTTTATTTCAATATGGGCAGGTAAATACAGAGTCACCCCAATTCACTATTCCAAAAGGATCAGGAGGAGACGGGACCCCTTCACCTTCTATTATACTATTTCGATATGATCAAGCATATAGTTGGTTTACTTTTACTGCTTTACTCTTGGTTCTCCCTTCTGCTCAATCCTCACTACAGGATTAGGCAAGAAGAGAAACCCTCCCTACTTTTTCACCCTCGTAGTGACCTTTACTCTTTTGTTCTTCCTTTGGCTCTACCCCTGCTATAGGGTAAGGCTAGGGTGAAACTCCTTTACTTTTTCACCCTTGTGGTGATCTCTACCATTGTCCATTCCTTGGCTCTATCCTTGTTGAAGGGTAAGGCTAGGAGAATATCTCACTACTTGTTCACTATTTGGTGATATCTTACTTGTGTACTGCTGCTCTTCGCTCTCTCCTAGGCTCAGCCCTTCCTATAGGGTAAGGCTGGGAGGAGAACTACCTACTTTCTTCCACCTTATTGGTTCTCTTTCACTTTTGTTCTTCACTCTACTTCCTTTGGCACGATCGGTCAACGCCAACACGAGTGGTTCACTAGTTATTCGTCACTCCTTTTGGGGGTCTGTTTGTTGACATCAAATTTGCTAAACCCTTAGGTTCCATGGGTCAAACCATGGTAATTGAGCTCAACCCAAGTTGACCCATTGAGCCCTAATGGGTCTAATTATATTTTAATTCATTTCAAAATCTTTTTGGACTCAAACTCCCACCCCATTGAGCTTAATTGGCAAGGTTGACCAAGTCAACCTTTGACTTGGTCAACCCAAGTCTTAATGGGTTAATTTGACCAATTTAAGCCCAATTAGAGCCCATTCAATGCATTTAAAGCCATATTAATGGTCTCTAATTCAAAACCTAGTGGGCTAATCTCTCTTATTTCCCTCTAATTTGTCTCCCTATTCAATCCTAGCCATTGGTATTGGATCTAGGGCTTTAAATGCATGTTTTAGGTTTCTTTGGAGGGATCTTTTCAAGTTCTACATAGGATGATTTTAAATTTTCATAATTCTTATTCAAACCGCTGAACTTATCAAGTAATTTTACGTGGTTGTTATCAATTAAAGCATGATCTTTCCTAAGGATCTCTTATTCTCTTTCCAGTTCTTGTAACTCTAAGTTCAGACTAGCATGTATTTTCTTTAACTTCTTATATGCAACATGTATAGGTTCAGAGACTTCAAAAAGTTCATTGTAAGTCAAGTCATATACATCTTCTTGATCTGACAGATCAAGATTATTGATCATCAAGCACAGATTGGTGACTTCCTCTTCCATATTAGTCTCTGATGAGTCTGAAGCTGAGTCCGCCCAGAAAGCTCTTCAGAATTTCTTCTTGCCCTTCTTCATAATTGTTTTCTCCTCTACCTTCTCCTTGCTAGGAGTGGATTTGAGTTTTAGGCAGTCTGACTTAATGTGTCCAGTTTTTCTGCACTCATAGTAAATAACATTATTTGAAACCTTAACATTTCTATTGAACTTAACTCAATTCTATTACTGGCATATCTTTGCTTTCTCTTCTGAAAGCATCTAAACTGTCTAGTTATCAGTGGAATGCCGTCTTCATCCTTAGGTTTTGATAGATCACTCTCTTACTCCTCCACTTTCAGTGCTATGTTATTCTCCCTTCATGGTTCACCTGCATCAATCTTTCTTTGACTCACTCCTTGCTCGTAAGCAATGAGTGATCCAAGAATATTATAAATAGAGTAAACATTTAAGTCTTTAGACTCTATAATCATAGTTATTTTAGCATCATATGTAATAGGAAAACAACGAAGTATCTTATTAACCATTTCAACGTTCGTTGGTTCCCTACCCAATGCATGTAAAGAGGTGACTATTTGTGTGAACCTTGTGTACATGTTAGAAATGGATTCATTAGATTTCATGTGAAACAATTCGTAGTCATGCAATAAGATATTAAGTCTGGATTGTTTAACGTCATTAGTCCCTTTATATGTTATACAAAGTCTATCACACATATCATTTCCACTCTTGTAAGTGAAAACCCGCATGTAATCTTCTAACTTAAGTACAAAAAAAAATTATTTAAACATTTAGCATTCAGTTATGCTAAGTTACGTTCTTCTACAGTCCAATCTCCAAAGGGTGTTTCTATTCTAATGCCATCAACTAGTCTAGTTGGTTTTGTATGCCCTTTCTAAACTAAGATCTACATACGGTAATGTAGTGACTATAAAAATGTTGACATGCGTGTTTTTCAAATATTAAAAGGAATATTATCAAATAAGGGAGGTCTAGTTATAGAATAACCTTCAAGTGTGTTTCGGTTTCCAAATATAGCCATAGTCGTTAATCAAAAAGTAGTTTAAACTTATGATTTTGAAACTAAGCTCTGATACCACTTGTTGAAACTTATTAATTATGAATTAGGTTGTAGACCTAAGCTTATGTCCCAATGGCTAACCAATAGGGGGGGGTGAATTGGTAATTTAAAAAATTTTCTTCTTGTTAATTAGAATTTTAAGAGTTTAAAACCGATGAAATGTTTAGTAATTTTAAAAAAATCAATCGTAGATATCAACCAAACAAAAAAATAAAAAGCAGCAAAAAATAAAAGATATAAGATTTATAGTGGTTCGATCAAACACGACCTACATCTACTCCCTAAAGTCTCTCACTTCAAGTATTGCACTATTACCACTAGTGTCCCTCATTTTGCCCCCACAGTAAGACGGAGAAGCCTTCACAAAAAAAACTCTCTTCTACCACTAGCGGTGCGATAAAGAACTATTATCCTTTTACACCCTCCAAGTGTAGGCAGAGTACCATCATCTTTTTACAACCTTCAAGTGTAGGTAGAGAACCTTCGGTTGTTCACAATCTCTTAGTGTTGGCATAGAACCTTCGGATGTTCACACTCTCCAAGTGTCGGCAGAGAACCTTTGGCTGTTCACACTCCTTGAGTGTCGGCAGAGAACTCGATCTTCTTGAAAGATCTCCTCATGAGAAATCTAGAAGGATAAGAGAAAAGAGTTAAGTAATCACAAATAACAAATAGAGATCCTTACCTTTGAGTAACCAAGTGAACCCTTCATGCTCCAGTAGTAAGAAATCTCCTTCACACACTCTCTCTCACTCTCTCCTTTAAATTCCCTTTAGTATGTACGAAGACCAAGTGACAAAAGGATTTAAAGACAGTCTAACTTGGACCTTTTATAGAAAAGACATGAAAAACCATCCAAAACTACAATTTTCAATTTCTAACCATTTATGATCGTCTCGTACGTTCTAATTTCGTACGTACGAATAGTGTAGAAACTGTTGCTTACGAACTACATGTGAATACATACTAACTACCTTCGTACCTAATAATCATCCCGTACAAACTAAGTTTGTTCGATACGAATTGTTATTCCCAAGGTTCGTTGGTATGAAAATGTAGGATGGACTATAAGTTCAAATAATAGAAGACATCATCCTGGGATGAATTGGTAATATTGTTTGGATGAATAGTTCAATAGCACAAGTCCAGAGGACATCATCCTGGGAAGAAAGGGTAAATTCATTTGGACGAATAGTTTAAAGCACAAGTCCAGAGGGCATCGTCTTGGGACGAAAGGGTAAAATTGTCTGGATGAATAGTTAAAAATAGAAATCTAGAGGACATCGTCCTTGGATGAAAGGGTAAATTCATCTGGATGAATAAGACTTAGAAAAAATTTTGCCCGCTATACTCGTTCCATTACACTTTTTGGGAGTATAACTGACCAGATCATCCCATACGAATATGGTTCGTACTGTAAGATCAGTTTTAAAAATTATAAATTTTAACTCTCTCCCAGTGTGTGTGTGTGTGCTAAGTTATTCAATTTACAATCTCACTCTATCAGACTCAAATAAAATAAAAATTATAGACTCCAGTTTTACAAAACATTCTAAGTAGATCTTGATTTGAAGTCTTCAACAATCTAGAGTATGATTTCCCTGAAATGTTAGTACACACAAGAGTAAAAATAGCTCTTCTAAAATGTATTAGGAGAAAATAATAGTCAAAACAATAATATTTGGAATCATCAAAACATATAAGTTGCAAGAGTGTAAAACATGCAAAGCTAAGTAGCAACTCTCTCAACAATCTCCCCCTTTTTGATGAAGGCAAAATAATTATTGTTTGTATATATTGAATGTCCTAAGTTTCTCCTAAACTCACACTGAATGAATAAGCATGTGAGAATAAGGAGTAGTATTTTTGAACTAATCACATTTTTATTTTTAATTTTTTTCACACATAAAAGTAATCACACTGAAACTCCAAAACAAAAAAAAAGAATAAAACACAAAAATAGGAACAAACAACACAATCAAATGTCAAATAATATTTTCACTTAAACTACAAAACAAAAAAAAATGAACAAAAAACACAAACACACGAGCAACAACAAAAACACGAACAAACAGCACAATCAAATGTCAAACAATATTTTCACTGAAACTCCAAAACAAAACAAAATACGAACAAAAAAACACAAACACACGAACAACAACAAAAACACGAACAAACAATATAATCAAATGTTAAACAATATTTCTCCCATTTTTTACAACAGCAAAAAGAGAAGAAGAAATGAACAAATACATAAATGTAAAGAGTCATATGAGAAGCCTTTGATAGTTGATCTTGAAAGAGATTGAGTTATATTTACAATAAAAGATAAAATGTCATTAGAGAAAAAGAAAGATTCATATAATTTAAGTATAGATATAACATATACAAGAAAAAAATATCAAGATCATGAATCAGTTTAGACAACAAGATAAGCAAAATTATTGTAAAGTGGATGAATGAAAAATTTGTATATTTCAAATTTCAATACAAAATAAAATTGGACAAAAGATTAATTTTAATTTAAAGATTAAAAGATTGAGGAAAGAACATATACTTGGGGCGCTTTGCACATCTTTTCAATATTTGTGGCACACTTTGTGTATATTTTTATTTGTGGGCTAATTTTATGCATCTTTTTCAATTTGCGAACTATTGCGTATTTTATACATTTTCAAGTGTTTACTTAATCATTTCAAAATCAATAATCTAATATCTTAAATTTCTCTAAGTATAATAATATTTATATTGAAAAAAGAAATAAAAATAAGAAAATATCAAAATTGTAATAATAATATTAAAATTATGTGAGTCTAACAAGAGACATGAGATTGATATCCTTAATTAAATCAAGTTATAACACAACTTAAATTTTTTAAAATTTAAATTTTCTAATGAATTCAATTTTGTATTGAATTTCAAAATATAGCACATATTAGATCAATTTTTTAAGGATAATCATATATGCTAACAAACATTTCTTAAAGAGATCAAAAATATTAAAAATAAGACAGGATAATTTTTATTGATATCATTGTGAATGATAATACATTGAGCATAAATGATATCAATACACAAACATTCATAACACATAAAACATAAAAACTAATAATCACAAAATATCACATCACATCACCACTGGTAGAGAAAATTATAAAAGAAGTACAGCCATCACTCAGAGGATCCTTGATTTGGAGGAGGTCCCTGGTTGAAGAAGTTAAAATAGCTATTCATCTTAGCCATATTTGAGATCATAGAGTCTAATTAACCTCTAATCCATCCCATGTCCTGCTGGTAGGGATGTCAATTCGGGTCAGCGGGTCAGGTTCAGGCCGAACCCGAAACTGACCCGGCACTGTTCGGGTCAACCCAAACCCGACCCATTTTTGGAACCGAACCAGACCCAATTCGGGTCTGGGTCAACCTGACCCAACACGAATGACCCGAAGTTGACCTAAAATTGATAATTTTTTGGTCAAAAAAGTGGCTATCAAGATGATCAAATTGCTGGACCATCTCCTGAAAGTTTTGTCTACCAGCAGGTGCAGGTGGAGGTCTTCTCCTTTCTTCCTCAGAGTCAGTATTTTCAAATTGAGCATCCTTATTAAAAATTACTCAGAATGATCCATCATTATAGTAGACAGACTCCTCTAGATTTTGAACATGATGAACTAGATCATACATCTTTTTCAAAATGTAGGTCACAATATGTCATAAGGCTATATTCTTCTTTCTCTTGTGGGAGACATGGCCAATCTCAGAAAGTTCATACATGTAGTCAATGATCAGTTGGGCTTCATCTATTGGTTGGCTAGTCATAAACAGATATGTTATAAAGGAAAGAATAGGAGTAATATTTACTCGATCATTAGCTTTAGGAATAATGGAAGTACAAAGAACATGCTGGATGATTCGTGCATTTCAGTTAAGAGTGGACACCTTAGGTATATGACCTACCCCTCTAATCCCTTTAATAACTTTATTTATCGCAGTCCAGTCAAAGTTGGAGGAAGAGGTCAAAGTATGGGCTCTAATCCCTTAAGTCCTTAAATTTAAAAATATCCCCAAATTCTCCTTTATTATTTCTATCTTCTTTTTAAAGACATAGGATCTAATCACACTCTAGTCAGTATTAAAAGACATGTTTGCAAGAAAGTAGTGGAATGTTTTCTTGTTGTAGAGGTGGACTAGAGTCAGAATAAGATCAAACTGGGTAGAAGCAAAAAGGTTCATAACTTTAAAGGTAGGTTGTTCCTAGAGAAGAACTCTAGAAGGGGTTATTTTTTAGGATATGAATCTAGGAAAAGACTCTTCATTTTCTTTGGACAAAAAATTTTCTCCTGGATTTCTAGAGGAAGGTCACCTAGTGAGTTTCTTAGTGTGCCTAACCCTCTTGCTTGAACTCGCCATAAAAAAGATCAAAGGGAATAGTAGATTGAAAAGGCTTTTGAAGTGAATGAAGTTTGAGTTCTAAACCCTTTTAATTTAAAGAAAAAATGAACTTTCATACTTATAAAAATAATTTCATCTTGTACGCTAAAAATGAAATGGCTTTTTGTAAACATGCAAGTTATGAGACGTCCTTTCATACAGACTTTTAACCAGACAATCGTACAGACGAACAGGTGTTCATCCTGGACGATCAGTTAAATAAGATCATTTTTATGATGGTTTGAAATATCCCCCACATAGAAATGCCACGTATTCATATGTACGAACTAAATGTTCGTAAGTATGATCAGAAATAAAAATTGATCTTATCCGTATAACCGTCAACATGCGTATAAACGGATGCATACACATCGTCTGGACAATCTGGGGATCGTGCAGACGAATGGTAATAAAAATTGAAAAATTGTATGCAAACTGTTCAACTCAACGATTGATACGCTACAGGATTCATCCCGTACGAAAATATTTCATACAACGAATGTTCCACTTAGAAATTTTCATATGATTACTCAAAAACATAAATTTTGATGTAAAAATACATAAAATAAAACACACAATAATTATAAAAGCAAATACATGCAAAAACTGAAAAACACATAAGAAAAGTACACAAAACCAAAAGCATACTAACAAAACACATATTAATGTTGCATAAATATTTAATTAAGCATTCAAATCAATCACATCAAGCCTTATTCTTAATGTACTGAAAGTATCAAATCCTAGTGATTTTGTAAAAGTGTCTGCAAAATTGATTTTTAGTTGAAACATAATTGAGTTCAATTTCTTCTTTGGATACATGATCCCTTATGAAATGATGTCTGATGTCTATATGTTTGGTTTTTGAATGTTGAATAGAATTTTTAGAAATATAAATGGCACTAATGTTATCACAATAAATGGGAATAGTGCCTATTGTTAATCCTAAATAATTCAACTATTATTTCAACCAAAGTACTTGTGCCACACAACTTCCTAAGGCAATGTATCCAGCATCAGTAGTATATAGGGTTACATAATTTTATTTTCTACTGGACCAAGAGACTAAAAAAATTTTAATAAACTGACATGTTTCAAAAGTACTCTTTTTATCATCCCTACAACATGCAAAGTCTGAATCTGAATATCTAATTATTTCAAATGAAGAGCTAAACCTTGGATACCAAATCTCTAAGTTCCGAGTTCCCAAGAGATATCACAAAATTCTTTTCACTACTGTCAAATCTGATTCTTTTGGATTTGATTAAAATTTAGCATATAAACAAACACTAAATATAATATCGGGTCAGCTAGCTATCAAGTAAAGCAAAGATCTAATAATTCCGTTAAATTTCTTTTGATTAACAGATTTTTCCTTTGGGTCCTTATCCAACTGAATAGAGGAACTCATAGGTGTACTAATAGGTTTAGCATTGTCCATTTCATACTTTTTGAGGATGTTCTTAACATACTTCAACTGACTAAAAAATGTACTCTCCTCAATTTGCTTAATGCTAAAGCCTAGAAAGTAGCTCAAATCTCTCATTAGATTCATGTCAAATTCACTAATCATTATTTTAGAAAATTTATCACAAAGATTTTTATCAGTAGATCCAAAGATGATATCATCAATATAAATCTGTATAATGAGTATATCTTCTCTCAATTTCTTCAAAAATAGAGTATATATCCACATTTCATTTTTCAAAATATCTCTCAAGTAGGAAGGTGCTCAACCTCTCATACTAAGCCCTAGGTGCCTATTTCAATCCATACAATGCCTTTTTCAACTTAAACACATGATTAGGGTATTTTGAATTTTCAAAGCTTGGAGGTTATTCTGCAAAAATATCCTCTTAGATTAACCCAATTAAAAAGGCACTTTTAACATCCATTTGATACAACTTGAAGCCTCTAAAAATAAGTAAATGCTAATAAAAACCTAAATGCTTCAAGTCTAGCTACATGTGCAAAAGTCTCCTCAAAATCAATTCCTTCAATCTAATATTCCCCATTAGTAACTCATAGGGTGTTTTATTCGAACTCGATCTAATGTTCACCCTATTCAGAACATAACAAACAGTGCTAACCGCTTCAGCTCAAAAATATTTAGGGAGTGAATATTTTTCCAACATGGCTCGAGCGGCTTCTATTAATATTCTATTTTTCCTTTCGACTATCCCATTCTGCTGAGGGGTTCTAGGTGCAGAAAAATTGTGATCAATCTCTTTCTTCTTACAAAAATCCTTAAATTTTTCATTTTTAAATTCTTCTCTATGATCACTTTAAATTGTTAAAATCTTACATTATAATTTTCTTTGAATCCAAGTCGAAAAATCTCTAAACTCCTCAAATGATTCACTCTTATGATATAGAAACCTAACATATGTGAATCAAGAGAAATAATCCACAATCACAAATCCGTATACCTTCCCTCCTAGACTTATAGTTCCAACTGGTCCA
Source organism: Dendrobium officinale (assembly GCA_019514585.1). Taxonomy (NCBI): domain Eukaryota; kingdom Viridiplantae; phylum Streptophyta; class Magnoliopsida; order Asparagales; family Orchidaceae; genus Dendrobium; species Dendrobium officinale. The sequence continues at coordinate 20,701,170 of CM033685.1, forward strand.
AAAATATCCATATGCAAAATTTTTAATGGTTTACTAGTTCTAAGATCCTTATTAAACTAAAAAGATTACTTCACCTATTTTTCTAATTGACATGCATCGCAAAGGTGAACCTTAGTAAAGTTTAATTTTTGTATACCTCTCACTAAGTTCTTTTGGGTAATCCTCCAAAGATTTTTCTTGCTAGAGTGACAAAGTGTCCAATGTAAAAGCCATAACTCATCAGAAATAGTTTTTAAACAAAAAGCAATAGGAGTTTTGATACAATTTAAATCTAGCATATAAACATTGTTTGCCCATATACCATGCAAAACATCATTACCATTCAGGCTGAATATGCAGCTAGTTGGAAAAAATTTAACACATTATCCTTTATCACATAGCTGACTAATACTCATAAGATTATACTTTAAGTCTTCTACTAACAAAACATTTTCTATAAAAAAGTTTTTTAAGTTTCCTATCATACCTGATCCAACCACCTTCCTTGTGGTGCTATCTCCAAGTGTAACCCTGCCTCCACTCATAACTTCCAGCGATATGAATTATGTAGTATCTCCAGTCATATGCTTTGAATAACCACTATCCAGGTATCATATGCTATCATGAGGCCTTATGTAAAAGCGATCCTATAAAATCATCAAACGTTAGACCTGGGAACCCAAACAAGTTTGGGTTAACCTTTTTGCAAATTATAAACAGATGCATGTATGTTATGTCTAGATTTATGCATCTTAGGCTTCCACACCAAATAAGTTTTTCTAATCAATATACAGGTGTGTGCTATATGTCAAAACAATCTACAATTAAAGCATTTGACTATAGGAAATAGGTTTCTATATCTTATATAATGATTCTATCTATTCCTAGATTGTATAAATTTTGCATACAAAATAGGATTAGTGAAATCTTTAAGTCTTGGGAGTATCCTATTATCCTCGAGAGCTTTTATCTTTAGTTTGTAAAAGGTATTCATATCTTCAAATATATGATTTGTATAATTTATCCGATAATTTTTGCTCTCAGATTCATCCTTAAATTCTTTAAATTCTTTTTCAAGTTCTGTATAGGATGATTTTAAATTTTCATGGTTCTTATTCAAATTGTCAAATAAATTAAGTAATTTTATGTGGTTGTTATCAATTAAAGCATGATACTTCCTAGGATCTCTTGTTCTCTTGCAGTTCTTGTAACTCTAAGTTCAGACTAGCATGCATTTTCTTTAACTTCTTATATGCAACATGTATGCATTCAGAGACTTCTAAAAGTTCATTGTAAGTCAACTCACATACCTCTTCTTGATCTGATTGATCAAGATTATCGGCCATCAAGCACAGATTAGTGACTTCCTCTTCCTTGTCAGTCTCTGATGAGTCTAAAGCCGAGTCCTTCCAGAAAGCTCTTTGGAATTTCTTCTTTTCCTTCTTCACAATTGGTTTCTCCTCTACCTTCTCCTTGCTAAGAGTGGCTTTGAGTTTTGGGCAGTCTGACTTAATGTGTCCAGGTTTCCTGCACTCATAGCAAATAATATCATTTGAAACCTTAACATTTATATTGAACTTACCTCGATTTCCTTACTGGCATCTATTTTGCTTCCTCTTCAGAAAGCTTTTGAATTGTCTAGTCATCAATGCAATGTTGTCTTCAACCTCAGGTTCTGATAGATCACTCTCTGACTTTTTCACTTTTAGTTCTATGTTGTTCTCCCTTCGTGGTTCACCTGCATCAATTTTTCTTTGACTCACTCCTTGCTCGTAAGCAATTAGTGATCTAAGAAGATTATCAAAAAAGTAAACATTTAAGTTTTTAAACTCAGTAATCGTAGTTATTTTAGCATCATATGTAGTAGGCAAACAACAAAGTATCTTATTAACCATTTCAGCGTTCGTTAGTTCCCTACCCAATGCATATAAAGAGGTGACTAATTGTGTGAATCTTATGTACATGTCATAAATGGATTGATTAGGTTTCATGCAAAATAATTTATAGTCATGTAATAAGATATTAAGTGTAGATAGTTTAACTTCATTAGTCCCTTCATATGTTATACAAAGTCTTTCATATATGTTCTTTCCACTCTTGTAAGTGGAAACCCGCATGTAATCTTCTGACTTAAGTGCACAAAAAAAAAACTATTTAAATATTTAGCATTCAGTTGTACTATTTCATGTTCTTCTATAATCCAATTCATAAATGGTGTTTTTATTCTAATGCTATCAACTAGTCTAGTTAGTTTTGTATACCGTTTTTGAACTTAGATCCACATACGGTAATCTAGTGACTGTAAAAATATTGACATGCATGTTTTTTCAAATATCAAAAGGAATTTTCTCAAATAAGTGAGGTCTAATTATAGAGTAACCTTCAGGTGTGTTTTGGTTTCCAAATATGGCCATAGTCGTTAATTCAAAAGTAGTCTAAACTTATGGTTTCGAAACTAAGCTCTGTTACCACTTGTTGAAACTTGTTAATTATGAATTAGGTTGTTAAACCTAAGCTTATGTCCCAACGCCTAACCAAGAGGGGGGGGGGGGGGGTGAATTGTTCATTTAAAAAATTCTCCTCTTGTTAATTGGAATTTTAAGAGTTTAAAACTGATGAAATGTTTAGTAGTTTTAAAAACAATTTTTCAATCACATATATCAACAAAACTAAAAAATAAAAAGCAGCAGAAAATAAAAGACACAAGATTTATAGTTGTTCAGTCAAACACGACCTACATCCACTCCCTAAAGTCTCTCACTTCAGGTATTGCACTATTACCACTAGTGTCTCTCCTTTTACCCCCCACAGCAAGACGGAGAAGCCTTCATAAAAAAAACTCTCTTCCACCACTACCCGGTGCGATAGAGAACCATCATCCTTTTACACCCTCCAAGTGTAGGCAGAGTATCGTCATCCTTTTACACCCTCCTAGTGTAGGCAGAGAACATTTGGCTTTTCACACTCTCCAAGTGTAGGTAGAGAACCTTTGGTTGTTCACACTCTCCAAGTGTAGGCAGAGAACCTTTGCCTGTTCACACTCCTCGAGTGTCAGCAAAGAACCGGATCTTCTTGAAAGATCTCCTCACGAGAAATCTAGAAGGACAACAAAAAAGAGTGAAGTAATCACAAATCAAAAATAGAGATCCTTACCTTTGAGTAACCAAGTGAACTCTTCACACTCCAGTAGTAAGAAATCTCCTTCACACACTCTATCTCACTCTATCCTTCAAATTTCCTTCAGTATGCACGAAGTCCAAGCGACAAAAAGATTTAAAGACAGTCTAACTTTGACATTTTATAGAAAAGACATGAAAAACCATCCAAAAATTCCATTTTTTAATTTATGATCGTTTATGATCGTCCCGTACGATCTCATTTCACACGTACGAACAGTGTAAAAATTGTTGCATACGAACTATATGTGAATCAGTATGAAGTACCTTCATACCCGACAATCATCCCGTACGAACTAAGTTTGTTCGGTATGAACCGTTATTCCCAAGGTTCGTTGGTACAAAAATGTAGGATGGACTACAATTTAAAAGAACAGAGGACATCATCCTGGGATGAATTGGTAACATCATCTAGATGAATAGTTCAATAGTATAAATCCAGAGGACTTCATCTTGAGATAAATGGGTTAATTCGTCTGGACGAATAGTTCAAAGCACAAGTCTAGAGGACATCGTCCTGGGAGGAAAGGGTAAATTCATCTAGACGAATAGTTTAAAATAGAAATTCAGAGGACATCATCATAGGATGAAAAGGTAAATTTGTCTTGACGAATAGGACTTATAAAAATTTTCGCCCGCTCTGCTCGTTCCATTGCTCTTTTTGGGAGTATAACATACTAGATCGTCTCGTACAAACATGTTTTATAATATACGATTAGTTTTAAAATTTATGAATTTTAACTCTCCCCCATTGTGTGTGTGCTAAGTTACTCAATTTACAATCACACTCTCACAGACTCAAATAAAAAAAAAATACAAACTCTAATTTTGTAAAATATTCTAAGCAAATCTTGATTTGAAGTCTTCAACAATTTGGAGTATGATTTCCCATAAATTTTAGTACACACAAGAGAAAAAATAACTCTTCCAAAATATGTTAGGAGAAAATAATAATATTTAGAATCATCAAAACATATAAGTTGCAAGAGTGTAAAACATGCAAAGCTAAGTAACAACTCTCTCAACACTTCCAACCTCCCTCGACCTTTTCTAAGCGAATCTCGCCGCCAAGACCTCACAAGCGGTGAGATCTCCGGCCAACCAAGGATCAAAAGCTTCCAAAGCCTCTTCCATTCAAACCAAGGCATTTCGAAGCTTGTGTTCAACTAGGAAACTGTGCGTGGACAATCTACAAGTGCAACAAACCTAAGAACGCAAAAATCTAACGGTTAGATCTCTACACATATGGTAAAATAACTTTTTGAAAAGCTGCTTTTAAGCCAAACAAACACCACCCAATGAATGCTCTTTATGTATAGAGCCTATGATTCAAATTTTATTAGATTTGGTTGAGTAGATCGAGAGAAATCGCCAAATTACTCTTTTAGGGCTTCGGTTTGAATTATTTGAAATTGGAGCCATTGATCTCACGATCAATGGCTCTAATTTCATCGTTCCGCTACGAACATCCGACCGCGGAGTCGATCCAGCAGTCACCGTCGTCGTCCGGCTCGATCTGGAGCGTCTGTTCGAAAACACGAGAGATCAGACGGTCCTGATCGCGCGCCTACGTGGTTAAGTCATTCGGCACTGATTTTCGTGTCGCGGCAATCAATGGAAATGATTGCGCCAAAACCACGGGTCCAATGGACGCTCGCCACATGGCCCGCTAACGTTGTTTTTATTTAAAAAAAATTTTAAATTAATTTAAAAACTTTTTTTAATCAGATTTCTTCCTAAAATCATAATAAATTCATTTTTTATCCAAAAATTACGTATAATATATTGAATTGTTTAAAATTTAATTCTATTTAATATAAAATTAATTTTAATTAAAATATTTAATATATTTTAAAATATTTCAAAAATATTAAAAACCTTTTTTTAAATTATATTATTATTATTTTTTAATAGTTATCATTATATTGTTATTGTCATTATTTTAAGTATGATTATTTATAATAATTATTATTTTAAAACTTTTTTATTACTTATTATTATTATTATTATTATTATTATTATTTATTATTATTATTATTATTATTATTATTACTATTATTGTTATTATTAGTATTATCTTAAAATTATTTTTACTCTTATTATTATTATTATTACTATTACTTTGATTATTTTGATTATTATATTACTTTTATTAATATTATTATTATCATTATTATCTTATTGTTACTTTATTGTTTATTATTATTATTATTATTATTATTATTATTATTATTATTATTATTATTGTTATTATTATTATTATTATTATTATTATTAGTATTATTATTATTATCAATTTATTTTAATTATCATTATGATTATTTTAAAATCTATAAATATTTTATTATTGTTATTATTATTAATTATTTTTAAAATATATTATCATTATTATTTTAATAATTACCATTAAATTTCAAAAAACTTCATTCTTTTATCTTAATTATTTATATTATTTATTAAATAATAACATTTATTAATAATTAATTTATTTTTCTTAATCATTTATATTTAAGTATTTAATTACTTGTAAATCAAGTTAAATTTAAATAATTTTATTTTACTATTACTTTAAATTTCAAAAACTTTAATATTTAAATTTAACTTTATTTAATAATTATTATTATCTTTAAATACTGATTATTTTAAAACTATTTTAAAATTACCTTTTTACTACATTAAACTCCAATAATTCATATCTTTTTCATTTTAACTCCGTTTTTAGATATAATGCCTCGTTCTTTTCAAAAAATTATGTATTTTATTTTAAAATTATTTTCAAAAAGTTGTTTTTACTGTTCTGACATATTTCCATATTATATGGTTATTTGATGATTTAAATATTTATTATAATAGTTATTTTAAAATTAAAATTTATTTTCAAACCTTTTCAAGTCCTCATTAGAGTGGCTAGTGGATCTCCCCTATATGTATTATTATAAATTGATTTATTTTTATTTATATTATCTTTCAATATATATATATATATATATATATATATATATATATATATATATATATATATATATATATATATATATATATATATATATATATATAAGTATTTTTAAAATTATTTTTAAAATACCTATAATTAAATCCCTAATTTTGGGAGATTCACTTTAAATGAAATTTTAAGCATATATTCTACATGTAAAGAACAATCATGGGGGAGTGGATTAGTGAATGATTGAGTCCTAATCATTCACTAATCACTTCATTAAACGCACTTACTTCTCTTTTATATTTTACTTTGCAAGTGTAGGATGCACGAGCACCTAGTTTAGGCTCTCCTAGATCTAACGTCATACTGTATTTATTTGTTTGTGTATCCCCTGCTTTGTTACCTTGAGGGTTAGTATAAAACTCAATTTAAACCTACTCGACATAGTGACATCTTAAGAACAATAATTAAGGATCCATCTAGCAAACTTAGAAAAAATTTTGGAGCAAGGGTAGACCACTGATTGGCATGAAAACTTTAGTATTTAAACTTAGCGACATCCTAAACCTTCTAGAATTTTTTAGGAATTTTTAGGAGCTTTTAGATCCCTTAATTAACCAACCCTAATTTACCCAATAATTAAGGCCCAATACCTTCTTAAAATTACAATAAATCCATCCAAACTCATAAAAATATCATAATAGCTTGAACTAGTTAGAATTTAATGTTTAACCTTAGATAAATAAAGCCACTTAGTTTGATCTCATTCTGACCCTTAATTTTAACTTTAATCAAAATTATTTTTTTGCCCTAATAGATAATTAAAAATTATTAAAAATTTTAAAATTTTCCTAAACACTTGGGAACACTTTATTAGGTCATTCCTGACCTTTGGGGGTTATTCCAAACTATTTAGAGCTGATTTGAATCAAAACAATAAAATCCCCCATAATTAGGTAGTTTTAATAATTCCTTAAGTGATAAAAACTTTAAAAAATCATATCTTTATATAGGAAACTCCAAATCAAGAAAACTCAAAGCCTAACTACTCAACTTAAGCCGTAGTATTTACCTAAAATGTTAGAAACCCCAAAACTGACCTATTTCCTATGGTGACATTTTGGACCCCCTCACCCTGACACCTAAGAGGACCCGGGACTTTCCCAAATTGGCTAAAGCAACTTAAACTTCCATGATCATTACCCTAAGTATTAAAATAAATCAATAAATTAAATTAACTAAAATGGATCCTAATTCATTAATTCTAAAATTTAATTAAAGTTTCCTTTTCAGACCTACAACAAACCTCAACTTTAGTTAACTTTAACTAATTATCCTACATAGGACCTATCCAAAATCACACAAGTCTCACACACACATAGAAGTATTTTCTAGGGCACCACTTCTAGACTTAGGCTAGGCCAGTGTTTACTTTTTTACTGTGTGCCAGGTTTTTTGTGGTTTTACTACATGTTTTGAATGAAATTACTGTGTTTGCTTACTTTTATTGCACTGAGAATTGATGTGATTTTAAGTTAAATTTACCCCTAGGTTAAGGATGATATATTATTTCTCTTGTAGGTTGTCACGCTCATGCAGCGCTAAATAAAAGGGGGATAAATGTCATGATTTAAATACTAATAATGTTTTGTGAAGGTGCTCTAGAATTTGCTCAGCCCCCTCTAAATAAATGAGGGCTAAAATCATTATTATAACTACTACAGGTGGACTACTTAACCCTTAAAAATAACTAAGAGAATGGCCAAGTATATGGCTGTGATGAGTCTTTTTATTTGTATATAAACTGCTTGGGATGATTATAACTGCTTGGGATTTCTATTAAGGTAACCTTATAGGAGAGTCTAGATTTATTGCTTTACATTAATGTAAATTATTTTTAATAATTGATGAGAGTTATAAAAATTACTTTGAGTGAGGAAATTCTTATCCAACTTGAATTTCAAAATAAAGAGGCATCCTCAAAGGGGGGAGTCTTCTTCCATTTAGAAGATCGAGTTTGGATGGCCTTTAGATATCCAAAGAGAAAAGATAATACCCCTTTTTTAGGGGAGATTCTCTCTTTGTTTGGATATTTAAGCCACGATGAATCCATGGTGTCCAAGGAGGAGAGACCCAAGGAGTCTAAGGAGGAAATATCCAAGAAGTCCAAGGAGAAGAAATCTAAGAAGACTGAAGAGCTGAAGAACCAATATCTCACTCAAAGTCATTTGTGTCAGTCCTAGGAGGGCTAAAATCATAATTATAACTACTACAGGTGGACTACTTAACCCTTAAAAATAACTAAGAGAATGGCCAAGTATGTGGCTGTGATGAGTCTTTTTATTTGTATATAAATTGCTTGGGATGATTATAACTGCTTGGGATTTCTATTAATGTAACCTTATAGGAGAGTCTAGATTTACTGCTTTTCATTAATGTAAATTATTTTTAATAATTGATGAGAGTTATAAAAATTACTTTGAGTGAGGAAATTCTTATTCAACTCGAATTTCAAAATAAGGAGGCATCCTCAAAGGGGGGAGTCTTCTTCCATTTAGAAGATCGAGTTTGGATGGCCTTTAGATATCCAAAGAGAAAAGATAATACCCCTTTTTTAGGGGAGATTCTCTCTTTGTTTGGATATTTAAGCCACGATGAATCCATGGTGTCCAAGGAGGAAATATCCAAGAAGTCCAAGGAGAAGAAATCTAAGAAGACTGAAGAGATGAAGAACCAATATCTCACTCAAAGTCATTTGTGTCAGTCCTAGGCTTAGAAATTTGGGTTGTTTATAGTGGTGCCCGACCACTTTACTTTTTTGCAGACTTTGGTTTGTAATAAAGGGCAGTTGGCCTATGGACATTTATTTAATTAGTTTGAATATTTTTGTGTTTTATTTATAAATGTGTGCCTCTAAGGTTGTTTATTTTTCCTAGTTTATTAGGGACTTGCATGCCATTTTATTTTAGCCTGGATCTTGTTAGGCTCTCTAAGGACAATAAATTTTTTCTACTTATAACTAATATTTAAAATTTTAAGATTTAAATAACATAAAAACTTAACGAATCTAGGAAACTGATAGAATCATTTGGAGTCGCATGTATATTAATGCATTCTTCTTTCTCCTTCTATGAGACACTTCCCCGCCTACGGGTAGAGACCGGATAATTTGGCCTATGAAGATGAGGTGCCGAACCTGGGGAAGTCTAGTCTACCTCTAAAAAATATTTTATACTAAGCATGTTTTTAAAATTTGATGCATATTTGATTTGGATACTTCAACCAACATGCATTGCATTAGAAACTAATTAAAATAAAATTTTAATTATATTAGCTAGGAGCATTTACTCGACATAAGTACAAGGCAAATTAGGAAACTCTCTAGAAGTCGGCCTTAACTTCCAAAAACTGAACCACCCACCCATCTTTCATAAAATGACCAGATATCATGGTTTTAAATCGATTAGGTGGTTAGTTGGCTCCCCAATCTAGGCCAGGTTAAGTCTAGGTTTTGCATTGCATTAGTTAGGACATGGGTGTTAGTGTGCATAGAACATTAAAACTAATTTAGATTTAGAATTCAAGACTACTACATTCAGTCTCGTGGTATGCCTAAATAATGGGTGAGTCCCTTCTCTTCAGGGATTATAAATCCTACTTATCTGCCTCACATGGATGACGCCACCTCCATCCTTCTCTCATGTATGTGTCGAATGCTTGACATTTTTTTCTCCAGTTTCTTCTCACTACCTTAGTCCCTTCGAATGCTAGTGTGAACCACCCATTCTAACTGAGCCACTTGAGCCATTCCTTTCCCTTAGATTAGGACTTCCTAGTATCTACCCTTGTGCTAAACCCATTTTGGAAAGAATAATATATGATCCTTAATCAAGAGTTTTCTCAGACTCTGGCCTGAGATATAATTAACTACGGGGGCTTGTGCCCGTGAGAAACTAAATTCCATATCTACTAAACCCCATCCGAGCTGATGTATAAGGTGGGGGAAACCCGTTGTTTTGATCAGGTCGTGTATATTACTGCCCATCGGGGTACGCTTGCGAGAGCCTCTATCCTTAATGGTTAGTCGTGTGCAGGATTTCATCTGCCCTTCCATCGGCTCGTTTGCGAGGAGTGCGAAGGCATGCAATCGTCTCTATCCCTCGGAGTAGGTGCGTTATTATACCCCTTCTACAATCCTACAGCTGTAGCGGTGTCCTTTCAGAGGTCCACAACATTCGAGAATACGAAATGGACGGGTCCCTTACTTTTAAATTTTTTTCTAAGTATGGATCGTACTGTACAATCACAATTCGTACATACATTCTAGAGTATGAAAATTGTGAGGTTCCTTTTCGTCCCAACTTTTCATCCTAACAAACTTGAAAATTTTTGTAACTGATCATATCGTATGATGTCATCATCGTACGTAAGTCATATATGGTACAAAATTATGGGGTCCCTCTTCGTCCCGACGAAAGTGAAAAATTTTCTAACTATTCTACCCATACGATCTTAGTTCATACTAGATGATCATCGTGTATGAAATCATTTTGTACTGAATCATAATAGGTTTGTACGTAATAGTTTTTGAACTGTTTGTACATACAAACATACGATTGTTGCAATTCGAGCCTATGAAGTTTATGCTTTTGATAATAACAAATATTATGGCTCACTTTCTGTTGTTTACCTATATTTGCAATATATTTTTGTTTCTGTATTTACTAATAATTCAAGATTACAATACACCTTACAAGGCTCAAGTTTTGGCAGAAAAATTTTTATTTATAATTTTTATTAATATATTTTTTTTATATAATTGTATATGCTTGCTTGTAACCTTATTCACTTATTTCTATCTTTTTAGAGTTCTCTATTTTTAGGTCACATCATCTAGGACGATCCATAAATCAGCCTAAATGATTAGTTAAAAATAGAAACCCTAATTAGGGATTCTTGGTTAAGGAAGCCATCATTAAGCTCATCATCCTAGATGATTTTTTTATCGGCCATGATGATAGGCTCAAATCATAAAGAATCAGCTGCCAGATCTATAGGTAGCTTTTATTTTTGGACGTTGTCCAGGACATCATCCTGGATGATGCAACACAATTATGCCTAAATTAATCTGATAAATATGGAAAGCAATTAAGATTTAATTGCTCGATCATATCATCCTAGAAGATAGCAGGATTGGCGGGGGATATCAATTCAAAAAACCTTAGTTGTTCCTGAATGATCAACATCAACCACCTTTTATTTAGGGCGATGCTTTGGACGATATATGCAGATTTGAACTAATCGTATAGGATGATATCCTATCAGCCTGGATGATATGAATAAAAAACCTTCTAATCATCCCAAATTATCATGGCTAATTGAGTTTAAATTGTACTAATCGTACAGGATGATTTATATCATCCTAGACGATAATGTCAGTTTGTTGTAATTAAGAGCTAGTTTAGAGCTCTTATATTTAAGATTTGACAAGACACTTAGTAAGTGTCTTTGGTAGCTATTAAAGCTTTGTTCTTCTAGAGGAAACTTGAAGAGAGAACTTGAAAGGGAGAGAGGAAAGGGTGGAGTTTGAGAGAGGTAGAAGATCCTTGGAGGGGGTTTCAATGGAGTGTGGAGGGGAGTCCACACAGTTGCTCCGACAAGCTTGCACCTTAGTACCATTGGATTCAAGGTTCATCTTGAGAGAATTTTTTGGAAGAAGATGATCTCCTTAGTGTCAAAGGACCCGACGACTCCGCCACACCGGAGAAGGTGGAAGTGATTTTATAAGGGCTTCTCCGCCTAGTTGTGGGGATTGAAGGAGAGATACTATGGTTAGTGCAATACTCTGAGGGTGCCTCCAAGGAGTGGACGTAGGTCAAGGTTTGACTGAACCACTATAAATTTGATGTGTTCTTTCTTATTATTGCTCCCATATTTAATTTTTGTACTTTGATTTTAGTGGTGAATCTTGGTTTGGTTATGATTTTGCTTTTTCTTAAAGATTTTTTAAATTTCCAATTCACCCCCCTATTGGTTATCCTCGGGAGTAGTTCATAAGGTCTTAACTTCCCTAGTGAACTTTTAAGTGCCATCAGAGCACTTTGAAATGGTATCAGAACGACATTCATAAAATTAAGTTTAAAAACTTTTTGAATTTTTATTCATGGCTAATTTTTATAATCGTAATATTTCGGAAGATTATTCAATCACCCGACCACCTCTATTTGAAAATATTACTTTTAATTTTTGGAAAATTTGCTTGTCTACTTTCTTGCAACCAATTGATTTTTGAATGTGACAAATGATTTTAACTGGTTATTCTATACCATCACGTATTATAGATGAAATTAAAACCGATATTCCTTTTAATCAATTGAGTAGGGAAGAACAAATCAATGCTCAATTGAATGCTAAATCATTAAACTATTTTTTCTATGCTTAAAATTCTATTAATTTTATGTTTGTATCTACGTGCTCTACTGGCAAGGAAATTTGTGATAAATTACACTCTATATACGAAGGCACTAGTGAAATCAAGCAATCTAGATTAAATATTTTAATGCATGATTATGAACTATTTTGTAAGAAACCTTATGAGACGATCTTGGACATGTATACTAAGTTTATTCAAATTATGACATCATTATATGCTTTAGGTAAAGAATTTTTTAACTCTGAAAGAGTCAATAAAACTCTATGTTGTCTACTTAATAAGTTTGATATCAAAGTAGTTGTTATTTGTTAATCAAAAAATTTGAATGAATATTTTATTGATAATTTGATTGGCTAACTCATTACCTATGAGCAATACTTAGGCTAAAGACTTTTGGATGCAGGTGAAATGATAATACTAAATGCTGAAAACTCGAAGAAAAATAGCTTAGTTGGTGACGAAAGCGATGACTTATCAAGCAAAATGGAAAGCTCACTAAAACATAAGCATCAACAAAAGTGGAATAAATGTAAAAATAGTAAGAATGTTAAGATTTTTTTTGATGTTATTTGCTTTGGATGTAGGAAATCTGGACATATAAAAAATCAGTACCCTAATTTGAGAACTCTTCCTACAAAAGAAAAGGGTAAAACTAAGCAAACCGTAAAAATGATAAATAATGAAAAACAAAAAATCTCTTGGACAGACCTAGCTACATCAGACCGGGAGCAAGATGATGTTTAAACCATTGTTTGTGTGTTTATTTTTCTATGTATGCATATTTTGTTTGTTTTTGTGTGTTTTCTATATTTTTTTCTTTGGATTTATTCTTTTTCACTTTTTTCCTTTTCTTTTTCGTTAAATTTTTAATTTTGTCTTTACTTTTTTTTTTCTTTGATGTTTTCTCTGATCAACACACATATATCACCATCTTTTTTTGAAAATCAAATCTTTTTTTAAAGTTCATTTAAAAAAAATGAAAAACCTCTCCTATTTTTCATGAATTCTTATGTAAGTTGTAGTTGACTTCTCTAAAAATAGTTAAAGGAAGGAAACTCATGATTTTGACTTTCTATCTCTATTTTCTAAAGAGGTTATTTTACTTTTGATTTAAAATCTTCATCATATTTTAAATTAGATTTTGAAACAAAACTTTTTCATCTCCCTATATTTTATATATCGCATAGGAGTCTTTTAGAAGTTGTTGAATTCGCCTCATAATTTTCTTAATCAAGTAGTTCATTTTATTCAATAGAATGGGTTTGCTTTAGCTCTTAAAATATAAGAAAGGAAGCATATTTGATTAAAAAGAAAAAAAAGTGTCCAATGATGTTAAATCAAAAGATTCACAATTACGCTAAAAAAAGTGGTCAATGATGTTAAATCAAAAGATTCGCAATGACGTTAAAAAAAAGTGGCCAATGATGTTAAATTAAAAGATTCACAAAGTGTACCAAACAACTAATAAGAGGCATAAAATAAGCTCATAAAAAATATGCTTACTTTTCTTGCACTACTAAAAGCTTAAGAAATCTCTTGATATTTTTTGTACTTGAGCTTAAAAATCATGATTCCTGATTCACAAATTTTTGCATTGATCTTTTATTAGATATATGTTATGAAAGGAGTTTTGAAAAAAATTAGTGTTTCTTTTTTTAATTTGTTCCTTAATTTATATAATAGATTAAAAAGTTTTTGAGCCTTTAAAAGAACTTGATCTTGGAGTCATAATTTCTAAATTTCTAACCTTTTTATGGATTTTGCGTTGTCAATACTTTCCTTACTAAGTTTTTGAATAAAATCAAAAGGTAACTTTCTCATTTTAAAGACGTTTTTCATTTTTTTTTGTGCCCCTTCTCTTTTTGATAATGTTAAAGGGGGAGGACGTGGTGTTGTATTCGTTTTTTGTACAAAAACAAAAAATTTGATTTTTCTTATTTTTTAATTTTTATTCTAGTAAGGGGGAGATTAGGAGAAAATCAATTTTCTTTTTTGTAAATCCAACCTGTAATATTTATCATCATCAAAAAAGGAGAGATTGTTACAACTTGAGCCTATGAAGTTTATGCTTTTGATAATAATAAATATTGTGGCTCACTTTCTGTTGTCTACCTATATTAGCAATATATTTTTGTTTATGTGTTTACTAATCTTTTAGGATTACAGTGCATCTTATAAGGCTCAAATTTTGGCAAAATAAGTTTTATTTATAATTTTCTTTAATATATATTTTTTGTAAGGGTGTGTGCTTGCTTGTAACCTTGCTCACTTATTTGTATCTTTTTAGAGTTCTCTATTTTTTAGTCACATCGTTTGGGACGATCTACAAATCGGCCTAGATGATCAGTTAAAAATACAAACCCTAATTAGGAATTCCTGATTAAGGCATCCGTCATTAAGCTCATCATCCTAGATAATTTTTGTATCGGTTGGGACGATAGGCTCAAATCAGAAAGAATCAGTTGCCAGATCTATTTTGGTAGCTTTTATTTTTAAACATCGTCTAGGATATTATCTTGGACGATGTAATACAATTATGCCTAAATTAATCTGGTAATTAAATAAAGCAATTAAGGTTTGATTGCTTGATCATATCATTATGGATGATCGCAGGATCGGTCGGGATGATTAGTTCAAAAAACCTTAATTATTCTTGGATGATCAACATCGGCAACCTTTTATTCAGGGCGATGTTTTGGATGATATGTCCGTATTTGAACTAATCGTACAGGATGATATCCTATTAGCCTAGATTTGCGAAATGAATAAAAACCTTATGATCGTACCAAATCGTCCTAGCTGATTGAGCTTAAATTATACTGATCATACATGATGATATTTATATCATCCTGGACGATAATATTGGTTTATTGCAATTAAGAGCTAGTTTGGAGCTCTTCTATTTAAGCTTTGACAAGACACTTAGTAAGTGTCTTTGGAAGCTATTGAAGATTCATTCTTCTAGAGGAAACTTGGGGAGAGAACTTTAAAGGGAGAGATGAAAGGGTGGAGTTTGAGAGAGAGAGAAGATCTTTTGAGGGGGTTTAAAGGGAGTGTGGAGAGGAGTCCACACGGTTGCTCTAGCGAGCTTGCACCTTAGTACCATCAAATCCAAGGTCCTTCTTAAGGAAAGTTTTGGGAATAAGAAGATCTCTTTAGTGTCAAAGGACTCGGTGACTCCGCCACACCGAGGAAGCTGGAAGTGATTTTGTAAGGGCTTCTCTGACTAGTTGTGGAGGCTAAAGGAGAGACACTGAGGTTAGTGCAATACTCGGAGGGTGCCTCTGAGGAGTGGATGTTGGTCAAGGTTTAATCAAACCATAATAAATCTGGTGTGTTCTTTCTTATTATTGCTTCCGCATTTAATTTCCGCACTTTGATTTCAGTGGTAAATCTTAGTTTGGTTGTAATTGTGCTTTTGCTTAAAGATTTTTTAAATATTCAATTCAGACCCCCTCTTGGTTAGCCTCGGGACTAGTTCATAAGGGCTTAATATCACTGTCGAATTTTCAAGTGCCATCAGAGCACTTTCAAAGATCATATTGTACGATCATGTATGCTCAAAATTAAATATTTTAATTTTCTGGACGATTTTTTGTGTCTTTAATATAAAATATCCACTAAAATTGATGCAAAAAGTCTTGTCTTCATGATTTTTTAAGGGCAATTAAAAGAGAGAGTGTTTGAGAGAGATTTCTTTCATGTAGAGTGTGAAGGGTTCACAAGGTTACTCAAAGGTAAGGATCTCTTTGTGATTTTGGTTTTCACTCTTCTTCTTATTTTTCTAGTTGTTCGTGAGAAGATCTTTGAAGAAGATCCAGAATTCTACTGACACTTAGAGAGTGTGAATAGATGATAATTCTCTATCGACACTTGGAGAGTATGAATAGGATGACAGTTCTCTGCTACACTTGGAGAGTGTGAAAGGATGATAATTCTCTGCCGATACTTGGAGGGTGTGAAAAGATGATGGTTCTCAACCGCACCAGGGATTGATGGAAGAGAGGATTTGTAAAGGCTTCTCCGCCTTTCTATGGGGGAAAAAGGAGAGACACTTTGGTAATAGTGCAATACCTAAAGAGGGAGTCTTTAGGGTGTGGATGTAGGTCATGTTTGACTGGACCACTATAAATTTTTGTGTCTTTTAAATTTCCATAATTAATTATTGTAAGCTATTTTTCTTTGGTTGAAAAGTTATTTTAAAACTTTAATTACCTTCCTACGAGAATCAACAGTTTTCAAATTTAAAAATCCAAGAAATTTTTTTAAATTACCAATTCACCCCCCCCCCCTCTTAGTTAGCCTTGGGATATTAGTTTAGATTTAACAACCTAATCTAGATTCAATAAGTGGTATCAGAGCTTTATTTCATAATCATAAGTTTAAACTATTTTTTAAAATCGAGAATGGCTACTTTTGGAAATCGAAACACACCAGAAGGGTATTCGATCACAAGACCTCCATTATTTGATAATATCCCTTTCGATTTTTTGAAAATACGCATGTCTACATTTTTGCAATCACTAGATTATCACATATGGATTTTAGTTCAAGAAGGGTATACTATATCAACTAGATTAGTTGATGGCATTAGAGTTGTAATACCCTTTGCTGACTAGATTATAGAAGAATGTAACTTAGCATAATTAAATGCAAAATATTTAAATAGTTTCTTTTGGGCACTTAAGTCAAAAGATTTCATGCGAGTTTCCACTTGCAAAAGTAGAAAAGACATATGGGATAGGCTTTGTATTACTTACAAAGGGACTATTGAAGTAAAGCAATCTAGATTAAACATCTTGTTACATAATTATGAATTATTTTGCATGAAACCCAATAAATCCATCTCTGATATGTATATAAGATTCACTCAAATAGTCACTTTTTTACATGCATTAGGTAGGGAACTAACGAATGCTGAAATAGTCAATAAAATTCTTCATTGTATGCCTACTGCTCATGATACTAAAATAATTGCTATTATAGAGTCTACAGATTTAAATATTTACTCTATTAATAATCTTTTCGGATCACTTATTACTTACGAGCAAGGAATGAGTCAAATGAAGATTGATGCAGGTGAATAATGAAAGGAGAATAATATAGCACTAAAAGTGGAGGAGTTAGAGAGTGATCAGTCATAACTTAAGCATGAAGATGATATTGCCTTAATAACTAGGCAATTTAGAAGTTTTCTTAAAAGAAAATAAATGAGATGCCAAAAGTGGAACAGAGTTCAATAAAAATATTAAGATTTCTAATGATGTGATTTACTACGAATGCAGCAAACTTGGACATATAAAATAAGACTGCCAAAATCTAAAAGCCACTCCTAGTAAGGAGAATGTAAAAGATAAAATAAATGTGAAGAAGGGCAAGAAGAGATTTTAGAAAGTTTTTTGGGTGGACTCAGGAGGAAGTCACAAACCTGTGTTTAATGACCGATAATCTTGATCAACCAGATCAAGAAGATGTATGTAACTTAACCTATAATAAATTATTAGAAGTTTCTGAAAGAATTTATGATGCACATAGAAAACTTAAGAAAGTACATGCTAGTCTAAACCTAGAAATGCAAGAATTGCAAAAAGAACATGAAATCCTTAGGAAAGATCACACAATGATAGATAACAACTATATGAGCTTACTTGATGAATTCGATGAATTGAATAAAAAGAATGATCTTTTAAAAAAATTATATGCTCAATTGAAAAAGAATTCAAAGAATTTAAGGATGAATCTAAGAATAGAGAGCACTATTTAAAATATAATAACGCTATGTTAGAGGATGCAAATTCATTTCTTAGAATAATAGTGAAAGCTCTTGAAGAAAATAGGATACTCCCAACACTTGAAGATTTTTCTAATCTTGTTTTAAGGTAAAAAATTTTAAACAAAAAGAGACAGATTTATTATAGAAAATTGAGAAATCCAATTCCCGTAGTTAAATGCTATTCTTGTGGGATGATTGGACATATTTCACACACTTGTACCTTAGATAAAAAAATCATTTATTGTGGAGACCTAAGATACATAAACCAAGTCATATCATACATGCATCTTATTTTATTTTGTCAAAAGGAGAACCCAAACTTATTTGGGTTCCCAAGACTAACATTTGATTATTTTATAGAAATGCTCTCATACAAGGCCTCGTGAGAGCATTTGGTATATGGAGAGCAGTTGTTCGAAGCATATGATTGGAGACACTACGTAATTTATATTGCTGGAAGTTAGGAATGGATGCAGGGTTACACTGGGAGATAACACCACTAGAAAAGTAGTTGGCACATGTATGATTAGAAACTTACAAATTTTTTTCATAGAAAATGTGTTTCTAGTAGAAAGCTTAAAGCATAATTTGTTAAGTATTACTCAGCTATGTGATAAAGGGTATAGTATAAAATTTTTTCCACTAACTGTATATTAAGCCTAAATAAAAATAATATTTTATATGGAATTAGGGTAAATAATGTTTATATGCTATATTTGAATTGTATTAAAACTCCTAATACTTTTTGTTTAAAAATAATTTCTGATGAATTTTGGTTATGACATAGGAGACTTTGTCATTCTAGCATGAAAAACTTTAGGAAAATTACCTAAAAGGATTTAGTTAGAGGTATTCAAAAACTAGACTTTACTAAGGATCACCTTTGCGATGCATGTCAATTAGAAAAATAGGAGAAGTCTTTATTTCATTTCAATAAGGATCTTAGAACTACCAAACCTTTAGAGAATTAATTTTACATATGGATCTTTTTAGACTGTTTAGCATTATAAGTCTAGGAGGAAAGGTATACGAATTTGTGATAGTTGATGATTTCTCAAGATTTATGTGGGTTAAATTTTTATTTCATAATAGTGAATCATTTGAGTAATTTAAAAACTTTTCGACTTGGATTCAGAGGAAACTAGGATATGAGATTTTAATAATTCAAAGTGATCATGGTGATCAATTTGAAAATGATAAATTTACAAATTTTTATTAGGAAAAAGCAATTGATCATAATTTTTCTGCACCTAGAACCCCTCAGAAGAATGGGGTAGTCGAAAGAAAGAATAGAACATTAATTGAAGCCTCTAGAGCCATGTTGGTTGAATATTCACTTCCAAAATATTTTTGGGCTAAAGCGGTTAGTACTTCATGTTATATTTTGAATAGGATGAACATTAAATCAAAATTAAATAAAACACTTTATGAGCTTCTTAATGGGAGAACACCTAATTTTTCACCTTTGCATATTTTTTAATGTAAGGTATTCATACATAATAATGAAAAATATTCCTTAGGAAAATTTGATCTAAAATTAGATGAGGGAATTTTCCTTGGATACTCTAGTGTTGAAAAAATTTATAGAGTATTTAACAAAAGAACTTCGGTAGTTGAGGAGACCACACATGTTGTATTAGGTAAATCTGAAATTTTGGAAGAGCCAAATTTAGAAGCAGGTGAAATAGAAAATAACTCTTAAAGATTGAGAAAATTAATTTGGATGAAAATTTAGAGAAGGAAAATCTTATGCCTAGATATTTGAAATTTTCTAAAAATCACCTTAAGGAATTATTTTAGGTGAACCTAATGATGGTGTTAGGACTAGGTGTGGACTTAGTAAAGAAGTCAATCATTCTGCCTTTATTTCAATAATAGAACCATAAAGTAAATCAAGCACTTTCAGATGAATTTTGGATATTGGCAATGCAAGAAGAATTAAATCAGCTTGTAAAGAATGATGTTTGGGAATTAATTGCAAGGCCAAAGGATCAACGTGTAGTTGAAACTAAGTGGGTATTTAAAAATAAAATGAATGACTCAGGAATTGTTATAAGGAATAATGCTAGATTGGTGGCTAAGGGGTATAATCAAATTGAAGGGATTGATTTTGAGGTAACTTTTGCCCCTATAGTAAGATTTGAAGCAATTAGGATTTCATTAGTCTTTATCTATTTTAGAGAATTTAAATTGTATCAAATGGATGTTAGAAGTGTCTTTTTAAATGGAGCATTACAAGAGGATGTTTATGTTGAACAATCTTCATGTTTTGAAAATGTAAAATACACAAATCATGTTTTTAAATTAAAAAAGGCATTATATGGATTGAAATAGGCACCTAAGGCTTGGTATGAGAGGTTAAGCACTTTACTACTTGAGAAATCTTTTGAAAAAGGAAGAGTGGATACCACTCTATTTTTGAAGAAATTGGGAGACGTTATACTCATTGTTCAAATTTATGTTGATGATATCATTTTTTGATCTATAAATAAAAATCTTTATGATAATTTTCTAAAAATAATGAGTAGTGAATTTGAGATGAGCTTAATGGGGGATCTTAATTATTTTCTTAGTTTTAATATTAAGCAAATTGAGGAGGGAACATTTCTTAGTCAGTCAAAGTATGTTAAGGACATCCTCAAGAAGTATAAAATAGATAATGTTAAACAAGTTAGTACACCTATGAGTTCCTCAGTTCAGTTGGATAAGGACCCAAAAGGAAAATCTATTGATCAAAAGAAATTTAGAGGAATTATTAGATCTTTATTTTATTTGATTACTAGCAGACCCGATTTAATGTTTAGTATTTATTTGTGTACTAGATTTCAATCATATTCAAAAGAATCACATTTGGTAGTAGTAAAAAGGATTTTGAGATATCTCTTGAGAACTCAAAACTTAGGGATTTGGTATCCCAAGTATAGCTCTTCATTTGAAATTATTAGATATTCAAATTCAGACTTTGTAGGTTGTAGGGTTGATTTAAAGAGTACATCTAGAACTTGTCAATTTATAGGAAATTCTTTAGTTTGTTGGTCTAGTAGAAAATAGAAATCCGTAGCCCTATCTACTGCTGAAGCTGAATACATTATCTTATGAAGTTATGTGGCACAAGTTCTTTGGTTAAAATAATAGTTGGTTGATTTAGGATTTATAATAGGCACAATTCTAATTTATTATGATAACACTAGTGCCATTTACATTTCAAAAAATCCTATTCAATATTATAGAACCAAACAAATAAACATAAGGCATCATTTCATTAGGGATCATGTATCCAAATAAGAAATTGAATTGAACCATGTTCAACTGAAAATCAACTTACAGATATTTTTACTAAACCACTAGCCTTTGATACTTTTAGCATATTAATAACAAGGCTAGGTGTGATTGATCTTAATGCTTAAACAAAATACTCTACAAACTTGATATATTTCTATGTTTTTTCTCTATTTTTTATTGTTAATATTTTGTTTTTTGTGTATTTTTTTATTTTTGGCTTTTATGCCTTATGTGATTTAGACCTGTACTACTTATCAAAATTCCTATTTTTGATCGTTCGTACTAAATTTTTCTAAGTATTATATTCGTACTGAACAAAATTATTTTCGTCCCGTATGAAATCTGTAGCACATCAATCATTATCTTGGACAGAATGTGTAAAGTTTTATTTCTCTAACACATATCATACAGAATGATATTTATATCATCCCAAATGATTTGTCTTCATTCATATATACGTATGTAGATAGTTATCTGGGTAGAATCAGTTATTATAACTGATTGTACGTACAAAACTTTATTTCATACATATGAATGGCATGTCATTCAATATAGGGAATGAATATAAATGTCATTAAAATGATCTTAAATAACTGATCATCCTGGATGAACTCCTGATCGTCTATACGATCGTCTGGTCAAAAAGCATATACGAAAGGAAGCTTCGTAACTTGCATGATTACGAAAAGTCATTTCATTTTGGATATTATAGTTCGTACATACGAAAATATTTTCATCATGTACGAAACACATGTCGTATTGTATGAATCCATTTTCATACGTACGAAAGATCATTTTTCTTTAAATAAGAGGATTTTAGAATTCATTTTCAATCACTTCAATAGCCTTTTTCAATCCTTCTCATCTTAGAAATGGCTGGTTCTAATAAGCACGATAGAGTCACTAAGGATTCGTCTTTCATAAGTGAAGATGAAAACTTTCTGTCTAGAGCAAATGAGGATTCTTTCTTTAGGTTTGTCTCTACCAAAAACACTCAGTCTAGACTCTTAATATATGAAGATATTCACATTCAAGTCATGCGTCTTTTTGCTTCAACTCAATTTGCCTTTATTTTTACTTTGATTCATGCTTATCATAAGGAGACCTTTCACTACTTTTTAGCGAACATGAGTTTTAGTGAGAATGAGAGTAGGATAAGATCATTTGTTCAAAAGAAATGGGTATATATCATTAAGGAAGATCTAGGAACTTATCTGTATCTAAGGACTCAAGGAATTAGAACACACACTATGACCTCTAAATTTAACTTTGATTGGCCTGACATAAATAAAGTTCTAAGAGGGATTGCTAAAGTTGGTCATTTGCCTAGGGTCTATACTTTAAATCAAAATGCCAGGGTCATCCAGCATGTCCTTAGAGCTTCAATTATTCATAAGGTTGGTGATCGCATAAACATTACTCCACTTCTGTCCACTGTTATCTATTTAATCATGACTGGATAACCAATAGATGAAGCCCAACTCATTCTAGATTACATTCATAACCTTTCTGAAATTGGGCATGTTTCTGATAAGAGGAAGAAAAACATTGCTTTAGGACATTAATGACCTATGTTTTAGAAAAGAAGTACAACATTGTTCATCCTGAGCCTCCACTTGAATTGCCTATTATAAATGAGGATACTTAGGAAATAGATAACATTGCCTCTACTTCACTGATGCTTCATTTCGAGCACTTTTTGGGAAGAATGATAATATAAGTGAGGATACTTAGGAAGAAGGGGAGCATCTGCACCTGCTCATGGACCTGACCTTAAGGAGTTGGACCAGTGCTTTGACTGATTAGAGAGTCATTTTGATCAACATTTTGATCAAATTCAGTCTCATTTAAACTATTAGAGTGCATAATACCAGCAAGACATGGGTTGGATCCGAGGTCAATTCAAATCGGTGAACACTAACGTAGCTTTGATGAATAGCTATTTCTCTATCTTCAACCAGCCTCCTCCTCCAGACCAGGGCCCCTCATAATTCTAGATATACTTCTTTTGTGTTATCTTTGTCAATCGTCTCCAGATACGATGATCATAGTGATGATTTCTATGTTTGTGTACTTGTGTTTATTTAGTGTTTTGTGTACTTGTATTTCTTTAGATTTTATGTTGATTTTGTTGATATTATGTTGTCTTTGCTATTATGAATTTATATCAATAGAGCTTCAATGTATTTGATTTTTTTTAATTGATATCAATAAAAAATATCTTGTTTTGATTAATTAATTTAGTTCGTTGTTTGAAATATAAGTTTGCCTATATGATAATCCTATCTTAATTGATCTAAAATATGTTATAAATTAAAATGCAATACAAAAATTAATTTCATTATGAAATCTAATTTTTCAAAATATGTTAACTTATAACTTGATCAAGTTAAGGCTATCAATCTCATGTTCTTTTTAGGCAAACATAATTTAAATATTAAAATTACAATTTTGATGTAATAAATTTTTTTATTTCACATTTTAATATAATTATCTTTATAATTAGAGAATTTTGATTTTTTAGATTATTGATTTTGGAAATATCATTTAAAAAAAAGGGGTATAAAAATGTACAATGTGTACAAAAATCGAAAAAATATGCAATAGTTCACAAATTAAAAAGAGATACAAAACTAGCCCAAATATAAAAAGATACATAAAGTGTGCCACAAATATTTGAAAATATGTGCAATGTCGCCAATTGAATATGTTCTTTCCTTTATCGTTTAATCTTCGAATTAAAATAAATCTAATGCTCAATTATATTTTGTATTGAAAAGTGAATTTAACTAATATTCATTTCATCACTTTTGCAATAATTCCCCTTATCTAATTGTTTGGAATGCTTCATGATCTTGATGAATTTTTCTTATATTAGTTATACTTTAATTTAAATAATTTTGAATATATATTTTTCATCTAATGATAATTAAATTTTTATTGTAATTCTATTTAAATCTCTTTCAAGATCAATTACTAAGGTTTTTCATATGACTTCTTCCATTTCAACTTTCCTTTTCCCTTTTTGTTGTTGACAAAAGGGGGAGTAATATTATTTGGTGATTGGTGATTAATTTTTTAATTTGTTTTCGACATTTGTGAAAAATAAATGTAAAAAAAAAATTGTTCTTCAAGCAATTCCCTTATATATACATATTTATTCTTTTAGGGGTAGCTAAGGAGAAATTTAGGGTATTCAATTTTACTCAAACAATAATTGTTTTATCATCATCAAATAGGGAAAGATTGTTGAGATAGTTGCAACTTAGTTCTTGATTGTTGATATTCTTGCAACATGTATATTTTTTTATGATTCCAAATATTATTGATTTGATTATTATTTCTCCTAATATATTTTGGATGTATTATTTTGTTGTTTGTGCGTACTAAAATTTCAGGAAAATCATACTTCAAATTGTTGAAGATATCAAAACAAATCAATTTAGGGTTTATTATAAATGAAGTCTGTAATTTTTATTTTATTGAGTCTGAGAGAGTGTGATTATAATTGAGTAACTGTGCACACACACATCGGAGGAGTATTTAAATTTTATAATTTTTTAAACTAATTGTATTGTATGAGTCATTTTGTACGGGATGATTTGTTCAGTTATTTTCCATGACGAGCAATCAAACAAATAGAAACAAGAAAATTTTTTTAAGTATTAATCGTACTGTACAATCACAATTCGTACATACATTCCAGAGTGTGAAATAGACGGGTCCCTTTCGTTCAAAAAGATTTTTTCTAAGTATGGATTGTACTGTACGATCATAATTCATGCATACATTCCAGAGTACAAAATGGATGGGTCCCTTTTCGTTCAAATTGTTTTCTAAGTATGAATCATAATGTACGATCACAATTCGTACATACCTTCTAGAGTACAAAATTGTGAGGTCCCTTTTCATCCCGACCTGTGTAATTACGAACTTGAAAATTTCCATAACTGATCATACCGTACGATGTCATCATCATATGTATGCCATATGGGGAAAAAAATTGTGGGGTCCCTCTTCATCTCGACGAAAGTGAAAAATTTTCTAAATGTTTGTCCCGGACAAACTTAGTTTGTACCGGATGATCATCATGTATGAAATCATTTTGTATCGATTCATAATAGGTTCATACACAACAGTTTATGAACTATCCATACGTACGAACATACGATCGTAATGTATGATCGTATATGCTCAAAATTGAATATTTTGATTTTCTGGAAGGTTTTTTGTATCTTTGATATAAAAGGTCCACTAAAACTTATGTGAAAAAGTATTTTCCTCAAGATTTTTCAAGGGAAATTGAAAGAGAGGGTGTGAGAGAGAGTTTGAGAGAGATTTCTTACAAGTGGAGTGTGAAGGGTTCACAAGGTTACTCAAAGTTAAGGATATCTTTATGACTTTGGTTGTCACTCTAGTTCTTATCTTTCTAGTTGCTCGTAATAAGATCTTTGAAGAAGATCTGGTACTCTGCCGACACTTAAAGAGTGTGAATAGATAACGGTTCTCTGCCGACACTTGGATAGTGTAAAAGGACGATGGTTCTCTACCGACACTTAGAGAGTGTGAAAGGTTAATGGTTCTATGCCGCACCGGGGAATGGTAGAAGAGAGGATTTGTAAAGGCTTCTCTGCCTTGTTGTGAGGGAAAAAGGAGAGACACTTTGGTAATTGTGCAATACCTGAAGAGGGAGTCTTCAGGTCGTGGATGTAGGTCATGTTTGATCGAACAACTATAAATCTTTGTGTCTTTTAAATTTCCCTAATTATTTACTGCATGAGATTATAAGAACTTTTTTTAATATAAATTTTTTTATGTGGGTGATGATTTTTTCTTTTTCTTCTTATTTTTATGCTTGGGTATGATGCAACATAGGCATGTCAAGGTAAGCAAATAAAATGAACAAGAGTTAAGGGCATTGATATTTTGTTATTTTGATGTTCTATTATCGTATGTTTGTAATTTGTAAATATTTTATGTTGTATTTGTTCATGATTATGTAAGGTTGCAATATATGGATATCTGAGAGATCATGTGATTGAAAGTTCATGAAGGTTGTTAGACCTTATAAAATAAGTCATGATGCTAACGAAGAGGGGGGTGAATTGGTGATTTAAAAACTTCTTTAAACACGAAGAAAGAATTTCTTTTTAAAAGCTTTTTCAACATCTGAAAATTGATAGTTTTATTTCTTGATGCATAAGCAAAGTAATTTCATAATAATAGAAAATATAATATTTTCAATAACAAAATTAACACATAAATAAATGCTGAAAATAAAGTGCAAAAAAATAAAATCAAGAACAAAGACAAAAAAGATTTATAGTGGTTCTGGTTCGGTCAAATTGACCTACATCCACTCCCCAGAGATTCAGTCTCTAGGTAGTATACTAAACTCTTTAATGACTCTCTTTTAGGCCCCACGATTAGGCAAAGAAACCCTAACAAATAATCTTCCACCAACCTAGTGTGGTAGAGGACCATACTCCTTCCACTAGCAGAGAATATTGATTCTTTTTCACTCTCTTAGTGTGGCAGAGAACCTGAACTCCTTTTTACGCTCCTGGTGAGGCAAAGAACCTTGAATCACTTTCACCTTTTCTGGTGCGATGGAGTAGCCGGGTCCCTTGACACCATAGAGATCTTCTTCCTCCAAAAATTTCCCTCAAGATAAACCTTGAATACAATGGTACTAAGGTGAAAGCTTGGTAGAGCAACCATGTGAAACCCCCTTCACACTCCCTTGAACCCCACAAGGATCTTCTCCCTCTCAAACTCACCCCTTTCCTCGCTCCCTTTCAAGATTCTCTCTTCAAGTTTTCTCTAGAAGAACAGAGACTCAATGCATGACAAAGACACATATAAAGTCTTTGGAGAAAGCCTTAATAGGGGGTTTCAAGAAATCCTAATTGTTAAGAATACTATTTTTGTTTGTAAAGTGAGATACACATATTATACCATATGATCAGTATAAATTAGACTCATCTAGCATGTTCATGCAGATGAAATATTTATCTTTTATAATATTTTGTATAATATAATCCAAATATCGTATGGCATGAACTATAGAAATCACTTCTATTTATTTCGGACGACACTTGGGACGGCCAACTTTGTACACTATCAATCGTCCAGTACTATGATCATCGCAAAATACAATCAGTATAAAAATTATAGATTTCATTGGTATGATTTTTGGGATAACCAATTTCATATACTGTCAATCGTATTACACGATCTATATTGTATGCTACGATCGATCACAATAATTGTCCATGATTTAATTTTTTGATATCAATGGATTAATTAAGAAAGATTTTAATTATGTCGTATAGTATGAACCAATTCATATTGTATGATCAGCATATAATTTGTATCCTTCTTAACCTCTAGCGACTAGGGTTTTTACAGAGCATAACAGATCTTACAGTATGAATTAAAATTGTACATTATAAAATAAGTTCATATATTACAAAGACAAAGTCGTATAGTATTATGTACTTAAAAATAACTCTCTCAAAAATATTTTTCTCTCCCCCCTATATGTGCGCAAGGTTACTCAACAAATATACAACTTTATAGGACTTTGACTCAAGAAATGAAAAACACATTAATGAATATTACAGACTGTTTACAGCATGTCCTATTCTATCCAATCTTGAGCCCTGTGTCTTTGTTAGATGGTATATGGTGTTCCTAAATTTTAGCACACACACAATAATATAAAATATCATAGAATTAGAAGAAAGTATTAACAAAAATAATAATATTTATTATTATCAAAATCACAGTGCTTGTATCAGGTTTACAACAATCTCCTAATTATTTATAATGACAAATATTATTATTTTTGGATTTTTAAAAAGTTTCTTTCCTCTAAACTCCCCCTTAGATGAAAACTAATTATAAGAAAAAGTAGTATAATTTTTTCTCTTCTTCTTTTTTAATAATATGCAAACAACAACAACAACAAACAACAAAATACAACTCCTCTTTTTGACATCACAAAAAGATGAAAAATTGCATGAAGAAAAAAATTGAAACATAAATAAGAAAGCATAAAATAAACAAACTCAAAATGACTAACAACTCAATGTAAAGAAAAAATATCACATAAATGAGAACTCTCGTGAGCATTTTCTAAAATATAATAAATTTACTCTACAAACATAAAAGACTAAATAAGATAAGTATTGACTTAATTGCAATCACATGATTTGAATTCTAAAGTTTGCACACCTAGCTTAACATCTTCACAGGCTAAGGTCCTTTGTTTAAATAAAAATCTAATTCAAAAATTACAATTAGATATGGA
Organism: Dendrobium officinale; assembly: GCA_019514585.1. NCBI lineage: Eukaryota > Viridiplantae > Streptophyta > Magnoliopsida > Asparagales > Orchidaceae > Dendrobium > Dendrobium officinale. The sequence goes on from CM033685.1 coordinate 20,730,069, forward strand.
AATTTAAACAATTTTAGACTACTAGCTTGAAATATATCGAATATAATATTTCTATAAAAGTGATGAATGAATAACTAATTTTTTCCTAAATCAAGTATTTAATATACTATGAAACACCTGAATTTTTTAAGATTTAAAGATTTAAGAGAATGAAAAGCTAATTTAAGTAGGGATTATTTTGTGCCTCTTTTATCCGCTTTCGGTGTACATTGCGCGTCTTTTATTTTTGATACACTTAGTGCATCTTTTACTTTTAGTGTTATTGTGCATCTTTTGATTTTGGGCTCATTTTGTGCCTCTTTTGAAATTTTTATTGCAAATTCCTTTCATTCTAAATCTTTAAGAATATCAATTGTAAAGATTATCTTCAAAATAGAAGAGAAGAGTAACTCACTCTCTTATATATAGAGGAACAATCTATAAAGCAAATCCAGTATTTCTAATAGGAATAAATAGCATGATTTATGAATAATATTAAATATCATTTATCACATTATAGAACATATTCATGATATAAACAATATAGTAGAATGAATATGTTTTCATTTCAACCATCTTAATTCCAATTTAATCTTGATTTTTAATTTCACACAAAGATTTTACATGCAAAGGAAATAAAAAGGGATTATTAAATTCATAAACTTTTATTCTTTGTGTATATTGATCAGATAGTGCTCTAAAAAATATACATATAAAAGAAAATAAAATAAAAGATTACAAACATAAATATATTACTATAAAATAAAAATACTAAAATAACATAAAACATAAAAATATTCATGACGAATAAAAACAAAATAAAAACACACACATATGCATTAACTATAACATAGATGAACACACAAATAAAACTTTGCATCTCATTATTTTTCTTCTAATATGATGATTCAGAAGCTAGGTCTGCCTAGAAGATCATTTACTTTTTATTATTTATCTTTCTTACAATAGGCTTATTTTTAACCTTTTCGATTAGATGAATAGTTTTTATATTAGGGCACTGAGTTTTCATATGTCCAGGCTTCCGACACCTAAAATAAATAACATCAAAATAAATCTTAATAATCTTACTATTTTTACCTTTATTCCACTTTGGTGTTGCTTATGCTTATGCTTTACTAGACTTTCCAATTTGTTTGTTATTGATGCTTACTCCTCACTCTCATCATCTATTAAGTCACTTTCATCCATGTCTTTAGCTTTTAGCACTATAGTTTCTTCTGCATCTGAAATCTTTTAACTCACACTTTGCTCGTGGGCAATGAGTGAGCCAATCAAATTATTAATAGAATAGTCATTCAAGTCTTTTATTTACATATAACATTGACATTAATATGAAATTTATCAGGCAGATAATGCAGAATTTTATTTAATTTTTCAAAGTTTGAAAGTTCTTTACCTAAAGTATGTAATGATGTCACAATTCAAGTAAACCTATTATAAATTTCTAAGATAGTCTCATAAGATTTCATACAAAATAGTTCATAATTATGCATTAAACTATTTAACTTTGATTGCTTGATTTAACTAGTATCTTTGTATGCAGTACATAATTTATCCCAAATATCCTTGCTAGTAGTACATGTAGAGATTCTCATATAATCTTTAAAATTCAAAGCACAGAAAAAATAAATTAAAGCATTTAGCATACAATTGAGCATTGCTCTATTTAGTAAAATGAATATCAATTTTTACTTCATCTATAATATATTACAGTACAAAAAAACTATTTTGAATCATATGCCACATTCAATAATCAATTATTCGAAAGACACTAGACATGCAAATTTTCTAAAAGTCAAAAGAAATATTTTTAAATTAAGGTGGTCATGTGATTGAATATCCTTATATGGTATTACAATTTCCAAGGTTAGCCATTGATGTTTTTTTTTAAGTTTTTTAAAACTTAATTTATGAATCCCTCTCTGATACCACTTAAAAGTTTGTGGAGGCTATTAGACCTTATAGAACTAGTCCTGAGGCTAACCAAGAGGGGAGTTGAATTGGTGATTTAAAAACTTCTTTAAACACAAAGAAAAAAATTTCCCTTTTTAAAGCTTTTTCAACATCTAAAAACTAATAGTTTTATCTCTTGATATAGAAGCAAAGTAATTTCACAATAACAAAAATTACCATACAATTAACACAAAAATATATGAGGAAATAAAGTGCGAAAAATAAAACTAAGAACAAACTCACCAGAGATTTATAATGCTTTGGTCAACCTTACCTACGTCCACTCCCTAGAGACTCCCTCTTCGTTTATTACACTAAACTCTTTAGTCACTCTCCTTTAGCCCCCATAGCTAGGAAGAGAAGCCCTTATCAACTCTATTCTACCAATCTTGTGGGGCAGTGAACAATACTCCATTCATAAGATGAGAACCTTGATTCCTTTTCACCCTCCTGGTGAGATAGAGAACTTAAACTCCTTTTCACCCTCCTGGTGAGGCATAGAACCTTGAATCTATTTAACCTTCCCTGGTGCGATGGAGCAGCCGGGTCCTTTGACATCAAAGACATCTTCTTCTTCCCAAAACTTCCCTCATGACAAGCCTTAAATACAATGGTACTAAGGTGCAATCTTGCCAAAGCAACCGTGTGAAACCCCCTCCACACTCCCTTGAACCCCACAAGGTCTTCTCCCTCTCAAACTCCACCTTTTCTCTCTCTCTTTCAAGGCTCTATCTTTAAGTTTTGTCCAGAAGAACGGAGACTCAATACATGCCAAAGACAATTACAAAGACTTTGGAGAAAGCTTAAATAGAGGGCTTCAAGAAATACTAATTTTTAATAATTTTGTCTTCTATTCGTATAGTATAATGCATTTATCGTACCATATGATCAGTATAAATTAGACTCATCTAGCAAGTTCGTGTAGATGAATTGTTCAACTTTTATAATATTTCATATAGTATGATCCAAATCTTTTATAATATAAACTATAAACAATTCTTCTATTCATTTATGATGACACTTGGGATGGCCAACTTTATACACTTTCGATCTATCAGCATTATAAGTATCATATAGTACGATCAGTACAAAAATTATGGATTTCATTTGATGACCAATTCCATATATTGTCAATTATATTGTATGATCTATATCGTACAATACGATCGGTCATAATAATTGTCCATTATTTGATTAGCTGATATACAGGGATTAATTAAGAAATATTTTAATTATAGTGTGTAGTATGAACCAAATCTTATTGTATGATCAGCACATAATTAGTATACTTGTTCACCTCTAGCGGCTAGGTTTTTGACAGAGCACAATAGATCATATAATACAAATTAAAATCATATAAAATGAAATAAGGTGGTACAGTACAAAAAAAAAACATATAGAATGATGTACTTAAAAAACTTTCTCAAAAATATTTTTTTCTCTCTCCCCCTATGTGTGTGTTACTCAACAAACATACACATTTATAGGACTTTGACTCAAGAAATGAAAAAAAACATATTAATGAATATTATAGATTCTTTACAGCATGACCTATTCTACCCAATCTTGAGCCCTGCGTCTTTGTTGGATGGTGCTTGGTGTTCTTGTAATATTAGTACACACACAACAAAACAAAATATCATAGAATTAGGAGAAAGTAGAAATAGAAATAATAATGTTTGTTATCATCAAAATTATAATGCTTGGATCAGATTTACAACAGTGATTTCTTAAAATGTATGAGGAAAAATGTCATAACAAAATCAAAGATCCTTGAGTAAGCATCAATCACAAGCAACCAATGATGACTTATCAAGGTGTATTTGGCATTGTTATGATACTTGAATTTAAATTTTGGAATGTGGTATAAGTGACTTATACCTCACAAGTCATAGGGTGATATTAGATGATTTGTAGTAATCTCTTACTTTAATGAAGCCACATCAAAACACTCCCTGTCGTTTCACTTATACCAACCACCCTCAAGATTTTAGGAATATCTTTCTCCACCTTTCTAATTAAAAATTTTTATTATGTAACATGTATGTGGATGGTTTGTTATATATGATTAATTATAATTGAAGTATAATGGTTGTATGAATAAAAATTTATAAGTATTTATAACACATTGCCTTCCTTGACTTGGTGGTTGAGAACCCTAAGGCATTGTCAAGATTTATTTTATTTTATTTGTTATTCTTTTTCATATAATAAATTATCATCTCCTACATCTCCCTCACATCCTAATCATTATCCTAACACACAAACTAGATAGCTCCACACTTTTCATCTACTTCCTCTAAATTCTAAAATTAATATATGGTCTTCCTCCTAACCTAGAATTGCACCAAATACATACTTAAACTCTTCATCAATCATACCCAAAATTCCTTAGAATATATAATTATAGTGTTCTCTAGTTCCAAGACTTGCCCCTTTAATCCACATATTTCCTCCATAAATCCATAAACCCTTGGATGTTTTTCTCCACTTAATATGTACCTAACCTATTAATACACATTTAAACACCATTGGATGATCCCATTAAACCTCACAACCATTAGTTGTACTAGAAAAACCTCTAAAATTGGAAGAATACAATTTAGATGAAGAAAAGCTTGCATATATAAGGGAACTTCTTCATTTGTTATTGTTATTATTCATTCTTCTTAATTATTTTCTTACTTTAATGTATATGTTCATGTAACCATGCAAATGTCTTAAAGATAATGGTGATGTTGCATAATATCTTCTCGAGGAGGAACCTTAAACATTAAAGGTATTTGAAGTTATGAAACAAAAGAAGAAGGCACATGAACCAATAGTGAGATGAATTAATGACCTTTGATTCATAGGAAATCTTAGGGTTTGTAAGAGATCCATTAACTAGTACAATCTCCATTTCGTATAATAGACCTTATATCTTAAGCCTTTTCATATTCATTATATTTGCATACATTAAAGGATGGCAAAAAAAAAAACATTTATTTCTCTTTTTTAGTGGCTTTGATTGTTACATTTGCATCCACTAAAGTTTTATCACAATACTTTAACATTTTTTTTAGAGATCATGATATCATCACTTATAACCATCTCATTGATCCTTCCTTCATTGTATTGCACCATACAATAGTATTATGAAAACGTTATATGACCTTATCAACTATCTTCTAGTCTTTTCCATAATATTATCCTCCTTAAAGTCTTAAGTATGAAGCTACCTCCTCAACACCCTTATCCCTTCAATAATAAAGTGTGACTGGAAACTATAAGAATTAAAATAAAAATTAATTATAGAAGGTGGATAATAGTAATTATTATTCAATTCAACATTTAATAATTAATAAAATGCTAAAACCATATTGGTCAAGAGAGAATTTGATCAATCACTTATGGATTGTTTAATAAAATGAAGTGTCTCATCATGAAATAAAGCATCAATTCATTAATGTAACTATTTGTGCTCTTCTTACCCTTTTAAAAGAGTTATTATCTCTCCATATGATAATTAACATTAAAGAAAATAAAGTGGGCCAAAAAAAAATAGAAACTCTAGTTTCTCATATTCAAAAAAATCCATTGACAAATCTATGTTGAATCAATGTATATTGCTACATTTTATTTAAAGGCTTAAGAAAATCGTATTGTTCAAGTTCCTAGGATCAATTAAGTTCTTATACAATTATGCTATTTGTTTTATAAAAAATATATTTTTGATGAATTTAAAATTTTGTTATAAATTGCACCACATGAAACTTTTCAAATACCAGCGAAATTTCTGGTGGTTGGACTAGTTGATTAGTCGATGTTAATAATTGGTAGTTATATTGATGATTTGAGCATCAACATTTCTGGTGGTTACTTGGGATTAACCACTGATTTTAAGTATCTATTTTTTAGCGGCTAATAGCCACCAAAAATTTTGCCAATAAGATCCCATTTTCCCCGACCCACCCCATCTTCTTCATTTCATCGCTACTTAATTTTGTTCCCTCCCAGAAAAGGCTACGTCATCATTGTAGCTCCAGTTAACCTTTTGTTCTAGCCAATGCAGACCTTCATCTTCATCTCCTAAGCCGTAGGTGTCTCCTCTCCTTCCTTGTTGTTCCTTCTTGTTGTTATTCATTTCCCTCCACCCAAGTTGTTGGAGTGATGAATTTTGACATGATTTGAGTTATGCATATGGTTCTGCAAACTATTATTTAAGTTATGCATGAAGGTGAGTTTCCAATCTCTAGAGATTATGCATGTTAGAGAAAGGGATTTGAGTTATACATGAAGGTGTGTTTCCAATATCAATATTTGATCAATGCAAAATACCCTAAATGAGTTTTATTAGTTCTAGTTGTTCTATGATTTGTACAACATGAATCTTTGGAGTCCATTTTTATATGATTGCAAAATAACCCATGTTGGATATGTGTGCGCATGTGTACATGAATTTAAATCAATAATTTCCTACGAAAACCTAATAAAAATTTAAAATAAAAATTTATCTATTGATTATCAATATGACTTACATATTCTCCTCACATAAAATAAAAATAAAAACACATTTTCTAATTAATTAAGGGAAAGTTAAAATATTTTTTCCTCAACTTTCCCAAAATCAAACAAGAATGTTAAAACTTAGTTTTATGATGAGTCTTATATATATATATATATATATATATATATATATATATATATATATATATATATATATATATATATATATATATATATATATATATATATATATATATATATATATATATATATATATATATATATATATATATATATATATATATATATATATATATATATATATATATATATTCATTTCTCTCTTACTATCTCTCCAAACCAAATTGGGCTAAAATGTGTTGTTTTTTTTTTCTTAATTATTAAGAAAGGTGACCATTTCCATCTTTGAAATTATCAATCATATTGAGCACAAAAGATACATGGGAACAACCCTAACAAGAAATTAAAAATTATTATTCCTAATGAAGATTTACAAATATATAATTTAAAATTATCTCATTTATAAATTTAACTCCTAAATTTTAATTGTCACTTGCCAAAACATTCACAATGGTAGAGAGATATAGGTTTTAGTATCCTACCTTTGTATAAAAATCCATCACACATAAAGATAAGAGAGAGGCATGCAAGATTCATAAGTGACACCAAGATTTTTATGTCAAAAACCCTGAAAAGTGAAAAATAATGGGGCATGTCCTAGTTAAAACGATTATACTATTTTTTATTTTCGATTACAAATTAAAGATGACCTTTCTCAAGGGAAGGCTTTAGTTAAATATAGAAAATATACATCATATAAAGTACATTATATAGGAGTTGGAAGAATCTAGTAATACAAGAGTTATTCTCAAAAGAGTGTTTTGTTATTCATTTGGCCAGTTGGACCATAGTTAAGTAACGAAGGTCAGAGGGGTCATAGTCATGCAGCTATGGTAGAGGGGATCATTATTGGGTGATAGAGATTAGAGGAACTATAGTCGATGGGCAACTGTGGTTCGAGGGATTGTAGTCAACTAGTGAGGGTGGTTGAAGGGATTGTAGTTCACATGCAACAAAGGTTAGAGGGACCATAATCTACATAAGTGATGGAGGTTGAAGGGACCATAGTTGATAAGCAATGGTGATTGGAGGGACTATAGTCGATAGGTGACAAACGTCAGATGAAGGCCCAATGATGACTTCCATGCAAAAGTCTGATGGTGATGGTCAGGTAGAGGTCCACGAGTAGCACCTTAGTAGTGAGGGTTCATTGATAATGGTGCTGGGGTGGAGTTCTATGATTCTTCAAGCCTAAGAGCTCTACTGAATCTATAGCTAAGGATATGTTCCTACAAAAGTCTTAGCCCCCTTCATGTGAGAAGTGAAAGTTTATTTATAGATTTTTTAGAGTGGCATGCTTTGTGAATAAGGAGAAGATCAAGGGAAAGTTTGGAGTGCTCCATCAGATGATCTATACTGATTCCCTTGATCATTGAGTATTTTTTAAGTATTTAGTTACCTTAATGATGTTAGAATAAACTGATCTTGGGCTCATTGGATTTGTCTCATCGAACAACTCAATTTCACTATAAGGATGCCATATTTGGATATAATTTGATCATCCAATTAATATTTTGTATCTTCCAAATAAGTTATTGCCCTTAATTTGAGCCCATTTGGGTGCAGATTGAACTAATTTTTATATCGTTAGGTTCATATTGTCAAGACATTCAGTTTAACTATACATTTGCTAAAATTGGAGTTCATAGGGTTTCATATTGAATATAAAAAAATTTAAATTCAAATATATATCGAATTCATGCCCGACCAAGGCAATTTTTTGTGACATATCAATTGTGCCTCTATTTTTGGATGTTGAAGTATGCAAAGTCTGAAAATAAGCATATGACTTACAAAAGTTGATATGTAAAATTATTATTTTAAAACAATTAAGGTATAACCCTTGTTTGGATATCAACAGGAATGTCAACGAGAGGACCACAAAAAACATTTTCTTTTAAATTTGATGCGTTCATTGAAATGAAAATTATTTATAAATTTCATAGATATATTTAATATACTTGTGATTGCAAAATTGAAGTATTCTTAAAAAAAATTAGTAAGATAAATATTATATGTATTCAAGAAACTAAATAGGTTGGCGAGAAGGCTAAGGAGATTGATAGTTCAAGATTTAAACTATGGTATTTTTGGTAAGAGTCATAAAAAAATGGTGTGTGTGTGATTATAAATAAGAGTTTAAAGAACAATATCATAAAAATTAATAGAATTGGATATAGAATAATAGCTTTAAAGATTATTATTGATGTTAAGATTAATAATATTATAAGTTCTTATGCTCCTCAAGTAGGTTTGGATATGGGTTCAAAATTAAAATTTTGTAATAACTTATAAGAATTAACACAAAAATACCTCTTGAAAAAACAATTATTGGAGGAAATTAAAATAGACATGTTGGTAGAGAGGTAGATAATTTTATAAGTATTTATGGTGGCTATGGGTTTGGAGCGACTAATAAAGGGGGTAAGACCTTTTAGATTTTTCTTTAGCATATGATTTTGTAATTGCTAATACCTTATTTAAGAAAGAGATGAGCATCTCATCACTTATAAGAATGGATATAGTAAAAATTAGATTGTTTATTTTATCATAAGATAAATTTATAGTTTTAATTGCAAAGATTATAAAATTATTTCGAGTTAAATTTTATGTACCCATATCATTTATTAGTTTTTAACTTTAAGATGAAGGGCAGAAAATAAAAAATAAAATAAAATATTATTTTAGGACTAGATGAGGGATTTTAAAGAATATTAAAAAATATATTTTTGAGAGTAAGATGCTAGGTCTTTAGATTTTTTATATACACGAGGAGTTAACGTTATGTGGGAAAAACTAGCTAGTCATATTAAGAATGTTACAAGAGATGTGCTTGGAGTATCAAAGAAAAAAGATCATAATAGTAAAATAGTTGGTGATGGAATCAAAATATGAAATAAAGGATAAAAAAAGTAAGAAAATTTGTTATAAAAATTAGTATGGATGTAAAAATTTTGATAATTAAAAAAGATATAAAGAGGTCGTTAACGAGTCAAAGAAAGTAATATGCAATATAAAGATTTTAGCTTTTAATGATTTATATAATATATTAATTAGATACTAAGGATGAGGATGGAAAAAGATATATATATATATATATATATATATATATATATATATATATATATATATATATATATATATATATATATATATATATATATATATATATATATATATAAGCTAGCCAAACAAAGAAATAAGAGTAGTAAGGATTTAGTCAAATGAAATGTATTAAGGATGAAGATCAAAAAATATTTTTATTATAAGAAGAGGATATTCAACAAAGTTGGATGAGATATTTTTCTAAACTTTTCAATGAAGATTATGAGAATGTGATTGGACTTAGTGACCTTTGCACTCTAAATGAAAATAATTTTTTTTGTTTTTATTGCTGTATTAGTAAAACTGAAGTTTGAGTGGCTTTAAAGAAAATTAAGTGTGGAAAAGCCATTGGACCTTATGTTATTCTAAGAGAGGTATGGAGATGCTTAAGAGATGAAATAATTTCATGGCTTAATAAACTTTTTAATATTATTTTAAAGACTAAAAAGATGTCAGATGAGTGGAGAATGTTTGTGTTGATTCTTATTTTAAAGAATAATAGTGATACAAAAGATTTTGAGAATTATGGAGGAATTAATTTAAAGTGGCATACTTTAAAACTATGGGATAGAGTTCTAGAGATTAGGTTACGGTGTGATACTAATATTTCTCAAAATCAATTTGGATTCATACCGCATAGGTTTAGTATGTAAGCTATATATTTTTTAAGAGGTTTTATGGAGAAGTATAGAGAGAATAAAGAGGATCTACATATAATATTTATTAATTTAGAGAAAGCATATGATAAAGTTTAAAGACAAGTGATATAAAGAGTTCTAGAAAATAATGGGGTTAATAATACTTATGTTTAAGTATTTAAGGATATGTATGCATGAGCTGTTAGTTTTATTCAATCACAAGGTGGTTTGACTAAATATTTCCATAATTTAATTATATTATTAAGACCATATATTTTTTCTTTAGTCACGGATGTTCTCACTAGAAATTTATAAATGCTTGTACTATAATGTATGCTTTTCATTAATAATTTTCTTCTTATTGATAAGACTTGAGAGGGGGTTGAAGGTAAACTTGAATTATGGAGGTCAACCTAAGAATCTAAAGGCTTTCATTTGAGTAGATCTAAAACTGAATGTATGGAGTTTAATTTTACTAATACTAGATCTATTTGGGGGGATTATGACTTTGGGTGATCGGGTCATTAACAAGAGGGCACGTTTTTTAAATCTTGGGTTTATTGCTCAGAGTAACATTGAAATAAACAGGGTTTTTATTAGTAGAATTCATGTTGGATGGTTGAAGTAGAGGAATGCATCGGGCTTGTTATGTGATAGAAAACTCCACTTCAATCTTTATGGAAAATTCTATGAGATGGTGGTTATACCTGCAATGATTTATGTTGCAAAATGTTGACCATTAAAAGGAGAACATAATATTAAATTAAGTGTTGTTGAGATATGGATGCTCAGGTGGATGAGTGTCTTTAGCCTTAAAGATATGATACGAAATGAGAATATATGTGAAAATGTTTGAGTAGCTACAATGCCAAATAATATTAGAGAGAATCACCTTAGATGGTTTGTTCACACAGAACAACAACCTTTCAATAAACCGGTTAGGAAAGTAGATGTATTAGATTTGACTTATGTTAAGAAAGGTAGAGGCAGACCTTAAAAAAAAACTTGGTTAGAAAATTTTAGAAATGACCTTTCTTTATTTAAATGATAATCTAACACTTAATAGATCACAATGGAGAAAAGGATTATTTTGTTGACCCCATATAGTGGGATAAAGGCTTGACTTTGTTATTGTTGTTGTATAAATTAGGCGCCTCCTAAGGATGCAACATGAGGCGGTAACAGTGCCCACTCGTTGATGCTATAGTATTTAATTTTTTTTTTATTCATTTATTCCTAAAGTGAATATTTAAAATTTTGTTCCAAAAAATTCTAATTTTTTTTAAGAAAATCTAGAAGATTTTATGAAAATGAAATAATTAAATAAATGCATTTACATTTTTATTATTTAATTTGAAATATTTCTCTTTTATTTATTTAAAAATATAATTTTAGATTCTTTTATTTAAAAATCTGTCATATCAAAAAAAAAATAGACAAAAATCAGGAAAATGTTTTCCTCCTGGATTTCTAAATACCCTCCTCAGGGGTCAGGTAAAAGGTAAGACCCTCTTACACAAGATCTAGTTCTTCCCCATAAGAAACATTATACAATAAGAGATACCATCAATCTCTTGTAATGGCCCAATCCTCTTACGCAGGCTTTAGTTCTCCCCTATGAAAGGAGGGAACAATATTCTAACAAGAGTTTAAAAATAATCAATCCCCGTTAAAGGTCTGATTCTCTTAGGTAAGTAACCGTGGGCTTGTGTTAACAGTGGTAGTTGGAGTGTGTGTTGATGATGATAGTTCGACAATAGGCCAATGATGGCTGTCACGAGGTAAAGGGCCTACGACGGTCAAGTTGGATTCTATTGAAGGTAATAAATATCCATACTAATAGTGGCGGATAACAAATAGCCTAATATAAAGGGATTAGTGGTGTGTTATCGACATTAGTTTAGCAGCTCAATAACAATGCCAATTGAGTGGAGACCTGATAATGATAGAGCTTCAATCCTTCCTTAAAGGAGTTGAGAGATGGAATCCGCTTATGATGTTAGACCAAGGATGTTTGACCTATCCAAGGTTATTTTTCAAAGCATTACTTGATTATTTTAACCTATCTGGTAGAGGAAAAGAGAAATCCAAAAGGGTATTTGACTTATCCAATCTTTTTTAGTCAAAGTGTTACTCAAAGATATCAACATATATTGAAGAGATTAGGAAAATTAACTAAGAATGTTTGACCTATCTGAGGTTATTGCTAAAGTTTTATTTGATAGCGTTAACATGTATGGAAAGGGCTAAGATAAATTCACCAAGAATATTTGATATATCTAAGGTTATTTACCAAAGTATTGTTTGATAGCATTAACCTCTATAGAAAATGCCAAGATAAAGCTACTAAGAATATTTGACCTATCAGAGGTTATTTACCAAAGTATTGCTTGATATTATTAACTTGTGTGGAAAAGGTCAAGAAAATTCATAAATGATATTTAACCTATCATAGGTTATTTGTCATAGCATTGATCGATGATGTTAATGTGTGTGAAAGAGGTTGATGGAATCCCCTAAGGATATTTGACCTATCCCAGGTTATCAGCTAGAATATTGTTCGATGATGTTAAAATGTATGGCAGAAGTCAAATAAAATCCCGTTGGGGTCGATTATGCCTTGATTAAGATGGGGTGAATGCCACGTGTATCCCGAATCAAAGGTGCAGATTGGACTGTCTTTAGAACATTACAACCTTTTTGAGATCATGATAATGACCTTGTCAAAGGAATATAGGTCCAGCTGAGGACTATACGTGTTTTAAAATTCATGTGAAGTGTTCTTATATTTTTCAAAAGCCTTATGAAATATGGTTGCTAACAAGGTTATTTTTTACACATAAAATATTGGAGAGACATTCTTGACCATAATAATATTTAAGGTTGTTCTTTAGGTTGCCCCTTACACAAAATTTACATCCTACGAAAGGAATGTTGCAATGGCTAATTTTTTACGGGAGATAAAATAATGTATATTTGTTGTTGTAGTGTGGTTGCTCTCAATAATGAATTTCTTCATTTAGAACAAATATTAGATCATGGTAAAGGGACTACCTCGCTTCAATCATGCCCAAGACGTTGACATGAACGACCTTTTAAGATTGTAGCAAATGTTCCCCCCTAGCCAAGGATCATTTCCAACAAGCGGTACCAAATAGTTGTGTGCAAGAATATTCATAAAGATAGAGAGATATAGGGCTTAGCATCCTAGCTTTGTTTAAAGATCGAGTACACACAAAAATAAGAGAGAGGGGTGCAAGTTATAAGAGACACCAAGATTTTTATGCGAAAGAAATCCTAAAATTAAGAAAAGTCATTGGGCCTCTCCTAGTTAAAATGATTCTACTAATGTTTGTTTTCTATTACAAATGATGCCCTTCCTCGAGGGAAGGGCTTAGCTTAACGTAGCAAATATACATCATATAGAGCACATTACATGGTGAGAGTTGGAAGAATCCAGTGATATGAGAGTTGTTCTCAAAATATTGTTGGCCTATTTGGTTGGTTGGTGGGACTATAGTCGATGGGGTTGGTGGGATTATAGTCGAAGGGTTCTAGTGAAGTGATTGAAATATAGGGGATCATTATTGGGTGATAGAGGTTGGCGGGACTATTGTCGATGGGCGACGGAGGTCAGAGGGACCGTAGTCTGTGAGCAACGGTGGTCAGGGGGGACCTTAGTCGATGGGCGATGGGACCTTAGTTTGCAAGCAATGGTGGTCGACAAGACTATAGTTGGAGGGCTAGGGAGGTCATAGGGGTTTACCTTTTTGGTGAGGGTTTATCTCCATGGTGCTAACATGAGGGTTCCAGGATGCTTCAACTCTTAAAGCTCCCTTAAGTTTCTAGCCCAGAGTCTAAGCCTACAATAGCTCCAAACCCTTTATGTGTGAAGTGGGTTCTATTTATAAATTTTTTTGAGTAGCAAGCTCTAATAATACGGAGAATACCAAAGGTAAATGCGGTGTGCTCCAACGGACAACCCATCCTGATTCCCTCTATCATGGAGTAATTGTTTAGCAATTATGTGCCATAGTTATATTAGAATAAAGCAATATTCAGCTTAGTAGATTTATCTCTTCGAGCTGCTCAATTTGACTATAAGCATGTCATATTTGGATATTATTTGTTCGTCCAATTAATGCTTTTGAACATCCAAATGTGCACTAAGCCCTTGATTTGAGCCCATTTGACCTCAAATTTGACCGATTTTGATGTCGTTGGGTTCGTCTCGTCAAGACGTTTAGTTTGACTAAAAGTTTGCTAAAATTGGAGTTCATATGATCTTGTATTGAATATTGAAAATTTTCAATTCAAATATGCCTCAAGATTCGTGCCTGATCAAAGTAATTTTTGTGACATATCATTACTATTTACAAAATATAAATAGAACTTAGAAGAACCCCTCAATGGTTAAGAAAATGTCGTGATGAGGAATGACACGATATCGCCAGAAGTTGAAGAGATAAAGAAAGTCATGATAGGATCTCACTAGAAAGGTGACTCACGCGACTATTGCATATGTAGAAGGAATAGCAACTGGATGGGACCACCAGCATCATCATTAAAGATTTCTTCAAGTTCCCATGAAAGAGTATTATATATTATAAACAGTTAAATCTACAATTTAAATACCTAAAGAGATAAATTTTAAATGCTATGTACATCCATCCTAATAATTTTAAATATATTAACTTGATAGAAAACTCTTTGCATCTACTTCACGCAAGGAGGGGCTTTTCCCCACACGTAAACTTCAATGAAAACACGAAAAAATCTTTGCGGACAATGAAAGTTTCCTCAGTGTCTTTGTCAGAAACAATGCCTTCAGTCAACAAAAGAATAGACCATAATCAAGTCAAAAGTCCTACTCAACTTAGGCTTCATCGTGAATGCCTTGGAACACTCAGTCTTCCCATTATCGTCTTCCCATTATCGCTGCCAATAAAAGTTTTTTTCAGACTTCAGAGTATGAAGAAAAAGTTGAAGACCGCGCCATTAAGGAATTGAACATATCATATTTATCCATTGTGGGCCAATTGTGTCTAGCGGTTGAAGGAGAAGCTTCTATTGATGGGCTCAACAACATCACTGGCAAGCTAATAAAAATATCAAGAGTTAATTAAGGGCATTGATAATTAGTTATTTTAATGTTGCATTGTTGTGTGTTTGTAATTTGTAAACATTTTAAGTTGTATTTTTAGTATGTATTTGTTATTAATATTGTTGTGTTATGATATGTGGACATCTAAATGTTCATACTATGATACTTGGATTAAATGTTGGAGTATGTTTGATGTAGTACATCAGATGAATGAAGATAATCAAGTAAAAATATCAACTATAAGAGCTTAGACCAAAGCCCAAAGAAAAGATAAAAAAATATATATGGAATTATAAGAGTCTGGTCAAGAGCTTTATAAAGTCCTTATAATTTTTAATATAATTTCTATTTTATTTTTATCTAGAAACTTATATGGCTAGCTAAGATATGGTTATGAATGGATGATGTATTAAAAATTGGAATTTGGAATACTTTCTCTTTAATGTCCACCAAACATTCTTTCCTCCCTCTTTTTCCATCATTTTTTCCCTTCATATTTTCCCTCCAAAAATTTGGCTTATAATGCCTTTAAATATAGGCTTATATATGTTGTAATTTTTTTTTTTTAAATTAAAAAAGTTATGGAGAAATGCTCTTCATTTGCTTGGTTCCTAGTGGCTTCAAGTGTGTGCATTTTTTTGTTAGATTAGGTAATTATCTTTTTTGTGTTATTCATAACTCGTCTTAAACGTCTATTTTAAACTCTTTATCAATCGTCATCCACTTCTTAAGGATCCTTTAAGACAAATAATATAGCAACCAAAACTTTATAATCATTTTTTGACACTTCCACACAATCATCAGTCCAACTAGGGAACACTTGGACCTAGCCATACTCTCTATACTTTGATATCCTCTTAAACTCCACCAAACTCTACCATAAACTCCATATCATAAGTTCACGTCCAAAGATAACCTTCCATCATCATTTCTAGTTATTTACCCCTCATAAAAATCACTCCCTAAAGTGACATTCCAAATAAGCTCAAACTAAACTAGTATTAACATTTACACTAATATATACACCTCTCTAAACCCCTCATCAATTCACAATAAATTCCAAATCACCTCTCTAAATATTAAACTAAAGACGTATTGTTTTGTTAGCCAATAATATCACCAGAAGGCTACCCACCACAATCATATTTGGTATAAGAGCAAATCTAGGAAGGAGCCATCTAGTTAGAACTTCTGGAACACTATGGAGAATGTTCTTTTGGTAGACTTGCCTTTAAAAACTTGAGCGTTAGTATTGCAAGCATGAGGTTGGTAAATAATTTTTATGATAGATTTATTTCATTTTAATGTCATGGATATATAGTATATTATTTCATAAGTCTATAAATAATAAGCAAAAAATGTATCATACAAATTATTCTTAATTTCATAAAATTATATGTAAACTTATCCTTTAGTGTAAAGAAGATAAAAAAATACCTTATAATTGAAGGAGCATTACGACACCACAAATAGAGCACTACAATGCTAAAGCTCATCCTCAGCATTGAAGCATAGAAGGCAGCGCTATAGCTATAGAAAGCTAAAGAGCAAAGCATTGAAGTGCCAAGGAAGGAGCACCACAGCTCTAGGGTAAACACCACAACACCAAATCACCATAGCACTACGACAGGTGATTGTTACTAAGAATTGAGCTAATAAATTGATGCAATGAGTTAAAAACTGACACGTTAATTCGATAGCATTGTAGTGCTACCCAAGTTAGCACCTCTGCCAATTCAGCTTATTTATAAAAATTTATATATTGGAACTTAAGTTACTTTGAATTTGAACTCAAGTCGTTCTTGTGATATTTTTACTTTCGAAAAATGAATTAATGTGATGAATATACTAACTAGAATTGTGATGAATATTTGACCACTGATAGGTTTTCATGTTGTTTTGTTCTAACACTATTATGATAATTAATGTTTGTCAGGTTTCCATGTTGAGATAAATATGTATTCAATTGCTCGATTTTTTGTGCAGATTTATTAGCATGGACACCGGCTTATATGCATGAAGAGTCTGTCCTAACTCACAACAATGAAATATTGTAATAACCTTTGTTTTTTTGTCAGTGTTTTTTGTCAGTGCATTGGATTGATGGTTTGCAATGTAACAAATTTGAAAGTTAGTAAATTTAATTGAAAATTCTATCAAAATTGTTTTTATAAACTTGAAAGTAGGGGTGTCAATATTTGACACGACACGAAAATCCAATTCGAACCCGACCCATAAATTTCGGATTTGACCTGACCCGATTTCAAAACGGGTCGGGTTCGGGTTGACCCGACGGGTTGCCCGGTCAACCCGAGAACCAGTTTAAAATCAACTGCCCGCACTGTTCCGCCTGCCCGTGACACTGCCCTCCCTGCCCGCAAAGCACTAGCGCTGGCGCACGGCGCACCAGCGCTCGCCCACGTGCACTGCTAGCCCACGCGCCCGCCGTCGTCGCTCGCTTGTGCTCGCCCGCGCGCCCACTGGCACTCGCCTGTGTGCCCACTCATGCTCCCCCGCGCACCCACTCGCGCTCGCCAGCAAGGCCACTCGCACACCCGTTTCAGGTCAGCCTGTGCCGGGTCAGGTCAACCTGGCAACACGCCGGGTCGGGTTCGGGTTTGGGTATTTGACGCGTTTTCCTACCTGGGTCGGGTGAGGGTTGACCTGTTTGAACCCAGGTCATTTCCGGGTTCGACCTGAACCCAACCCGTGACCCGAAATTGACACCCCTACTTGAAAGTTGATATGGAACAAGTGGTTGAAATAGTCATTATATTCTCAAGTTTAGATGAAGAAGTTTGAGAATTGATGTTTGATTGACAATCAAACATTAAACCTATGTCAAACTAATGAATTGGATCTATTTTTTAACTTTCTAGTGCAAGGGTGTGCATGGTTCTGGAAGTTTAATTGCTTATGGTGAGAAATATCCAACGATTTGCTAGGTTGTCACTCAAGTGGTTCTTCTGATATTTTGGAACATAGGTTATGATCCCCCAACTAACTTGATTATGGTAAAAAATTAGCAGTGGCTTATTGTAGTACTATTAATTCTTAAATAAAATTAAATTCAAAATTAGCCTTGGTTACTAGAACAATGCAACAAGATTTTTTTAAAAAATTATTTTTGGGCATTTGTGGCTGTTTTAATAGCCAGGAACTTATAGAATTATGGCAGTTAAAATCGGCACAAATCTATAAGATTTTCTTTGTGCATAGAGTGGTACACTTGTGGCGGTTAAAATTGTTGCTATAACCATCACTTAAATCGAAATTACCCAATGATCCTGAAACCAATGTGAAATGCCATTATAGCACATTGCAATCATAGAAGTCATGCAACAGTTTTAAAACGCTGTAAGAAATTTTGTGGCAGATAAAACCACTGTTGGGATAACCCTATTTTTAGGTATTGAATGTTCCTGATCTTGATTTGGATTCCAAATAGATCAAAATTTATTGAAGTGATTTGGAAAGTACATATTAACATTTTTATTTTAATTTATTCAAATTCTCATGAAGTATATTTTGTGAATGAAGAAAGTCAAGTTAAAAATTTAATTATAAGAGGTAAGGCTAAAGCCCAAGGAAAAAAAAAAAGAAGGCTTAATTATAATATCCAATCAATATTCTATATTTTAAAATAAATTTATATTTTATTTATTTTATATTTCCTCATTTCATGCGGGATCTAGTATGACCAGCTATGATATGATTTGATATAGACAAAGTACCAAAAATAAATAATTGAAACTCTTTATTAATGCCCACCAATCCCCACTTTTTCCTTTTTTTTTCTTCCATTTTTTCCCTTGAAAATTAATTGTCCAAGAGTCTTTTAATGTCTATAAATTTTGGAATATTTAAAGAATAATTTCAAAATCCTCTCTCTTCATTCTCTCTCCACTTTTTCTTCTCATCTTCTAGTTCTCCTTCTCCCATAGCTGAGAGTGCCGAAATGAAATCTTAAATAGTTTTAGATTTTTTTTATATAAAAATATCATTTTTGATATAATGTCACAACACTCCTCTTCCTAGTGTCGCAACGCTCCCTCGAATATTCAAGATGCATCGAGACTGAGAGCACAACACCATGTCACTCTCCAAAATATCTCACAAATACAAAGAGGGAAACACTAGAAATCTGCCAAGCACAACACCACTACGCTTCCTCAATCAAGCTTTCATTAAATTGAGAGGGAAGAGCCAAAACATCTCAGTGCTTCGAAGTTGCTTAATGTACTTGACTTTTCTACAGTTTTCAAACCTAAATTCATAATCTTTTAAACTTTAACGAACATTTAATAAGTTAAAATTTCACAAACATTTAACATATATAAAACACACTTGAATTTCTAACAAGGTTTGATTTGGGTCAACTTATCTTTGCTGTAGTAATTATTACACTTATGGGCTTGGGTCCACTAATGATTAGGGAAGATGAAATGTCACCCAAATCAAAATTAGGATAGCTTAATGATGTGCCCACCTAGTAGGGCCTATAAAAGCTTGTGGCCACCTAATAGGGCATAGAACAGCTTAAGTTCCCTATGTAAAGGAAGAAGTGAAATACAAACGGCTAAGTCTATCATAACTACAAGTCAGCTTTACTCTAAAAAAAATAACACTAGAACAATTTGTTAAAATGACATAAGAAGTTTACTCTTAAATACAATATTTTCAAACACGCTAAGCTAATGGGACAATAATGTCATTGAAAAGGGAGTTTTTTTTTTTTTTTTTTTTGGTTATTTGATTTGATGTTTGGAATGTTCTTCCATCTTGCATTGTCATAAATAAGCCTAATATAGATTCTAGAAGACATAAGTTAGATAATACTTAAGGGGCTATTTTGTTTACTATAAAAGCGGTGTAAAACATTTAAAATGTAAGGTTTTGGATAATATTGATGTTTGGTTTAAAGTAATCCAAATATAGTATAAAATTTTAATATATTTGGAATTCACCATCTAGTTTATTTTTGTTGCATTTGAAATTCCTTATATTTGGGCGATTTTCAATTACATAGGATCTTCATTGTCTGTCATTGCCCTCTTCGGTCGCTTGCCACCACTGATGGTCACTGTCGTTGCTGACTATTGCCACTGCCATTAGCCAGCCCACATTACCGTTGGTTTTCGCCACCCACCTGCCTCCACCCATGACCGCCACCACCACTGGTCACCGCCACCTCCGTTAGCAGCCACCATGGCCAAGCCACCATCAACTTCTACCTCCGCCTACCATCAATCATACTTTACTTTGAATTTATTTTATTTCATGCCAAACAGAAGAAAGTAATTTCTCACATTTATTTTATACTCATCCAAACAACTCCAAAGTATTTCAAACACAATGCATTTCTTTTTCAACCAATCAAACAGCCATTAAGTGTTTTTGCTATGCCTACTTACTAAATCTCGACGTTCCTCTTTTTTTTTTTTTTTTGTTCTTCTCTCTCTCTCTCTCTCTCTCTCTCTCTCTCTCTCTCTCTCTCTCTCAATAATAGACATATATATTAGGCAATCGATCATTTATTATTTGATCTCAATTTGGACTTCCAATTTAAGTAATAAATTAAAAAAAATTTAACCCCTTGCAATTACAAGATTACGTTGGGCCATTATGTGTACTAAATTAGGATATCTTATTTAGGAGCTCACATTTGGAGAATTAAGAAGCTCACATTTGGAGAATTATAGAGCCAAAACACAGAAAATTTGTCTTATATTCTAAATTTAAATTGAATTATTATACATTTAAATTCAATTTTAAATCTATCAATAACTATGCTCTCCTTACCTTTTGACCAAGTTTGTCAAGGACCCGGTTTAGCCAGCTACAAAATTTCTTTCATATGCGAAAATTGCACTGAACAAAATTATAAAGTTATCAAACAAATTATTACATACATTTGTTCATAAAGAACATTATTTTAATCATTTTAATTCTTCAAACTAAACAGCATAAAAACTCTCTAACTAGCATTGTCGCTTTAGATCGAAAATTAATCAAACAAAGAATATAAATATTATTGAAGCAATTTGAAGCCATGTTGAATGTGCCTTCGGAACAGTTCAAATAAAAACTAAAAACTTGGAACTTTTCCTTCAAGCTGGGGATAAAGCAGATTGCCTACATATTGCATCATTCTGTTTCTACTTATCTTAGCAATACAAATGCTACAATATAAAAAGAGCTTAGAGGTGTCAGAACAGATTAACGGATCAGATTTAGATCTAATCTGAAATTGAACCAACTCAAATCCGATCAATCCGAACATAACCCGTTTAATAAACTGGTCAAAAAGTTAAGAGCCTTTTGCCCCTTTTAATTGAAGTCACGAATCATAAACTTATACCAAATAATATAATTCTCATTTGTAAAATCAAGCAAAAATTTTCATAGCTCATCAGATATAAGTAGTCTAATTTTTCTATAAATTCCGTTTGTTAATTATTTCTATATAGCTCCTGATTTTCTTTCTGATATCTTGTCCACGCACGAACTACTTAGAGCATCTCCAATCGAACGTGAAACGAGCGTTTGGCGTCGTTCGGTCGCTCCAGCCGAACGTCAAATTTTCCGCCATTTACTTGCAAGTGAACAATGCGACGCCAATATTGGCGTTGCACTGTTCGCCTACGCTATTTTGCTCTCTCAACCGGAAAAACGCGCGAAAGGGAGAAGGATCGTTACTACAGGAAAATCACCCATTTCTGGCGGCCTTTTCCGGCGGTAATTAAACCTTTTCCGACGGTTTTGTTGTTTTCCGGCGGTTAAATTACCGCCGGTAAAAACGGCGTAGGAAAATGAATTCCGGCGGTTTTTTCCGGCGGCAATTTTGTCGGTAATAAGTAATTTTCCTGTAGTGCGTTACCTTCACAAAAGCACATAAAATGTCGTGCGATTGGATCAGCACCACGACATTTTTGAGTTTTGCTATTTTTTGTCGTGAAAAATGGAGTTCTCCGTTGGAGATACCCTTATAGCATCATCTTATTAATGAAATTATTTTCTTTAAAATAAATATTAAGCTAAAATAGTGTGAAAATTATTATTTTTTAAGAATAATATACTCAATTTAATATATAAAAAAATATCTTTCTCATTCAAAATCACAATGTTTTAACGTTATTTATATTTCATAATTATTTACAAGAATCAATATAGGGCCCGTAAATTAATTAAATATTTAGAATAACTAATTAAATATTTATTGTAGAAACTATAAAGAATTGAGAAATAATGGCATATATTTATTATAAATACAGATATGTTAAAAATTTAATTTAACCCAATTAAATTTGCCATTTGTTGCATGTAAAGTAATAATATAATTCTAAAAAAATTTTAAACTATTGTAACTTATGATGCACTATTGCACTGATACTCTCTGATAATGAAATGTGTCAGATTAGATTTGTACATTATAAATTTGTTGCATATATGTTATGAATAATAAATTTTAACCTTAAAAATATGTCGCACAAGTAATTTTTATTAACCTATCTCATTTATTTTAAAATATATTAAAAAGCTTAAATTTTATATCATACTTTTTTTTTGTTATTATGCTCAAACTCACTCTGATTATTTTTAATATTTATTTCTTAGTTTTTTCACATAAGAATTAGAAATCTTAAATTTAAACTAATAATCAATAAATGTTTCAACTAAGTTTAAAATATTTAATAAATTTAATTAAATTATTATTTTATTAGTAATTAAAATAATTTTACTAATACTTAAATTAATTTTATAAAAATTTTATTTATTTAATTCAATTGCTATATAATTTTTTTTATGTTAAAGATAATATCATATCTAATTTAAGTCCATATCTTATATTCACAATAGAAATATCTCATATACTAGATATATTCTCATATTCTCATTGGTTCATCATAGACTACTAATCACTTCAAGCATCTGAATGTAACTCCCCACTATACCTCATACAAATATCGTAGAGTGTCATATATATAAACATAGCATTTATTTTCTACATTTAATATCTCTCATCATTTACATACTTCTATAAAAGCATCCACTAACAAATACATTTATTGAGTAAACAGAAGCATCTATCCAAATACATAACATAAATAATTACATATCCACTAAGAAAATCAGAATGCATCATCACATTTAGACAATTTATATACCTCAAAAGAAGTATTCACAAACATTGCTAAACAATAAATATAAATATTCCATAACTTGCCTAATCAGTCTCAGCATTTTCCTTGCCCTTCCCAGTAACAACATCTATTATAAAAACTAATGATCTATAAGGCTCATAAAGTTATGCAATTTAAATAAAAATTAAATGCAATATTATATTAAATAACATAATTGAATCAACTCAAAAATATTTTCAAAACAACATAAAAATCATATTTGTGATCATTTTTTAATTCATTTGAAGTCTGTAAAGAATATCATAATTAGTCTTATAAAAATTTTGGTTTTCATTTTTATATAGTTGGCTTTCATTATAATATTAAATGGAGCCCAGGTAAATCTGACATTATGACCATTGAACTATATAGATGTTAATTTTGTCTCATTAGGGGTTTCTTTTGTCCCACCTATTATGTAAGTATCACATTTGAGGTCTTTTTTGCCCTACCTGCAATGCAAATATAATATCATTTCATAGGCAACCTTTCATATTGATATTCAGTAGACTTCAAATATTCATAATGCATACTTGATTTGTATGGTTGCATTACATCGCAGCAATATAGTTGTTATATCATTTATTTAAAGAGAATATGTATGCAATATATAAAGAATTGGACTTCTTTTCAAAATATTACAAACTGGAAAAACCATTAAATAAACATACGGAATCTGATTTGAAACTCCAATTATTCAAATATACTAGTGGGTATTCATATATAAAAACTTGGATGTGTACTCATTTTTAATACATTGAATAAGCTTGATGTCTTGCATTCCTTCAAGGAATTCAAAATCAAATCTACATGCTTATAAATGAAAGTAATTGCATTTTTAATTAGAATTACATCACTTACCTCCTTGAAAAGTTGTCTCATTAAATCCTCCACTTTGTACTCTTCTTCATTTGTAAATTACCTATAAGTCATCTCTCTAGTTCTATAAATTTCACAATTTATTACTCAAATAAATTACAAAAATTAATTTATATTAAAAAATCCTATTTTATCTCGAAACCTCCTTTCTGCAAATAATTGATGAAACCTTGATTTCTTCTTCCATAATTTTTCTCTGCTTCTTACTCCACCTAAATGTCTGGATCCTTCAAAGTCACTCATCGTTCACTGCACATGTTTGTACACGGCTACAACACACATACTCGACCATAACTCTCACTCGACTTCAACAATCACACCCTATTCTTCATGCCTTATACCGATCCCCTTTCCTTGCACTATACCGATCTCCTACCTGCAGCTGATCTCTTCTCCTGCAGCTAGTTCTAACCCTTGGTTAACCACCCAGCCGAACAAAACTCTTCGTTCGTTTTGCATAAGCAAATAAAATCATGTAACTGTCATAATATACTTCACACCCTTTAAAAGCATAAATTAAGGAATTTATTAATTATTTATTTACTTTTAAATCTTTTACTAAATATAAAAACCAAATTTTTACTTAATTATTTTATTAAAAATAGTTAATCTTTTAATAATAATTTAACAGTAATTTATCATTGAGCTTTAAAATAAGTTTTACAATATATTTAATTAATTGAAATTTTTACATACCTGAAAAAATTTTTGGTCATATGAATTTTCTATCCTTAATAAAAATTTCATCATCG
Organism: Dendrobium officinale; assembly: GCA_019514585.1. Classification (NCBI taxonomy): domain Eukaryota; kingdom Viridiplantae; phylum Streptophyta; class Magnoliopsida; order Asparagales; family Orchidaceae; genus Dendrobium; species Dendrobium officinale. The sequence goes on from CM033685.1 coordinate 20,755,312, forward strand.
ATATTCAACTTTTTATACCTTTTCAAATAGGTTAGGAAATTTTCTTCCTCATCTCTGTCTTTTTTTTTCCATGTAGCATTCTTAACTGACCAGTGTTTCCATTTTACTTTCACATAAAGAATTATTATACTTTTCAATTTATGAACATCACTTTCTAATATTTTTTCAGGTTCATCATCATTGGTCAAATTATTTTGAAGCTAGTTCAATTTTATTTTTCTAAACACTTGATTTTCATTAATAACCCATTTTTAAGTATTGACACTTAAATATTATGCACATCATACATGTATGTAGATAGTGCTAGTTTATAAGCAATTTTTCCCACTCTTTCAATGATCTCAAATGGACCAATATATTGAGGATTGAGTTTTTCGCCTTAACCAAATCTATAAACACCCTTCATTGATCTAGTTTTTAAGAACATAAAATCATACACTTCAAATTCTATCATTTTATGGTTTGGATCATAATATTTTTGCTGATGTTCCTAGGCTGCTCTTAATCTATCTCGAATTAATTTAACATTTTTAGTAGCTTTGATCAACTAACTGTGGACCCCATAATTTTCTTTCACTATTTTAAACCCAAATTAAAGGAGATATGCATTTTCTACCATAGTATGTCTCATATGATGCTATCTTGATACTTGATCTGTAGCTATTATTATAGGTGAACTCTATCGATGGAATATGATCATCCCAACTACCTCCAAAATTCAACATACATAATCTTAGCAAATCTTCTAACACCTCAATCAATCTTTCGGATTGACCATCAGCTTGAAATGCAATATTAAACTGCAATTTTATGCCTAAACTTTTGTGAGCACTCTTCCATAATTTTGATGTAAAATGTCGATCTTTATCTGACACAATAACTTTAGAAATTTCACACAATATGATAATTTTCTTCAAAAACAACTTGACTAATTTCTCCACTAAATCAGTCTAACGAATATGTAAAAAATGTGTTGATTTTGTTAATCTATCAATCACAACCCATATGTTGTTATGCCCTTACCTTGATATAGGAAATCATGTAATAAAATCCATCGCTATATCTTCTCACTTCCATTTTGGGATTGGTAAGGATTGAAACATACCACTTAATTTTTGGTGTTCAGCTTTAACCACTTCATATTTATCAAATTTAGCCACATATTATGCAACATCTCTGTTTATTCTAGGCCACCAAAATAAAATCTTTAAATCTTTATGCATCTTCGTGCTTCATAGATGGATTGAATACCCTGAGTTCGAAGCTTTGTATAAAATCTCTTGAACTATATCTGAATCATTTGGTATTTCTCTTTATTCTTATATGTTCATCTATGCTGAAGTTCTTTCTTTTTCCTAATTGCCACAGTTCAATAATCTTTTGATATTCAACACTGATATTTAGATCTTCACTGATTCTTTCTTCTAAAGAGGGATAAACATTTATCTGATTTAAGCTACCTAAACCATGATTGTTTGACAATTAAGCCTCTAGCTGTAATGCTTCCATATCTTTAATTATCCCTTTTTCTAGAGTAAAATTATAATTTATCTGTTATCTAGATTTTTTGCTTAATGCATCTTCCACTACATTAGTATCACCTAGACAATATTGAATATCATGATCATAATCTTTTATTAATTCTAAGCATCTTCCCTATATTAGATTTAATTCATTCTAAGTGAAAATATACTTTAAACTTTTTTGATATATAAATATTTCTTCCCTAACACCAAGCATAACTGTAGTCAATTCAATGTCATTAGTTGGATAATTTTTTTATGAGGCTTCAATTGTCTAGAAGTATGAGCAATTACATTTTTATTCTACATCAACACACAACTTAACCTTTTTAGAGAAGCATGACTAAATAGTTGAAATCCTTCAATTTCAGATGGAATTGTTGATACTGGTGCATAAGTTACACTACTTTAACTCTAAAAATCTCTACTTACAATCCATAGTCCATTTGAATTTAATGTCTTTTCGAATCAACTTGAATAAAGATAAGGAAATTTGAGAAAATCTTTTATAATAACTTGTTAATCTTAAGAAACTCTGTACTTCAATCATATTAATTGTTCTTGGCTATTTCACCACTATTTTTATCTTTTCTAGATTTACTGATATACCTTCTCCACTAATAATGTGCCCCAAGAATGATTTTTTTTTAGCCAAAACTCACATTTAGAATAATTAACAACTAATTTATGTTGCCTTAATAATCCCAAAATAATCTTCAAGTGATCTGCATGCTCTTCATTATTCTTGGAAAAATCAAAATATCATCAATAAAAATAATTACAAATCGATCTAGATAAAGCCTAAAAATTATATTCAACATGTCCATGAATACTGCTCGGGCATTGGCTTGTCCAAATGGCATAAAAAAATCATAATGCTCAAATCTAGTACCAAAAGCTATATTCTCAATAGCATATTCTTTTACTCTAACCTGATGGTAACATGATTGTAAATCAAACCTATAAAATATAGAAGCATCTTCTAACTGACTAAAAAATCATTAATTCTAAGGAGAGGATACTTATTTTTAATGATCACCTCATTTAATTTTCTATAATCAATATAGAGTCACATTTAACCATTCTTCTTCTTGACAAAGTTATGCAATTTAAATAAAAACTAAATGCAAGATTATAGTAGATACCATAACTGAATCAACTAAAAAATATTTACAAAATAACATAAAAATCATATTTATGATTATCTTTTAATTCATTTGAAGTCTGTATAGAATATCATAATTAGTCTTCTAAGGATTTAGCTATCATTTTCATATAGTTAACTTTCATAATAATGTTTAATGGAGTCCAAATAAATCTTAGATTGTTATAATTGAACTACATATAAGCCAATTTTGTCTATTTAGAGGTTCCTTTTGTCCCACCTATTATATATGTATCACATCTAAGATCCCTTTTGTCACACCTACAACGTAGGTATCATATCATTTCATTATCAATCTTTTCTAATTTGATATTCATTGTACTTCAAAATTTCATACTTTATACTTGATTTGTATGGTTAATTACATACTTTCATAACAACATATTTGTTATACCATTTGCATAAAGAGAATATATATATGTAATATATAAATAATTGGACTTCTTTTCAAAATATTCTCAAGTAGAAAAACATTTAAATAAACATAATAAATCTTATTTGAAACTCCAATGATTCAAATAAACAAGTGATTATTCATACATCTTCTTAGGTCATGCTAGCGCTAGGGTTTGCGCTTTCCTCCGCACCGCTGGGTGTGCGAGGGCTTCTCCTCTCCGGGGTGTCCCCGTGGGGGGCTCGTTTCTTCAGAGTTCGTCTGGCTTCTGGGAAGTTTTTCTTTCACTTGTTTCGTTTTTCTGTTCTGGTGTTTTTTCTGGGTTGTTTCGCCGGTTGTTTCCGGCATGGTTTCTTCAAAACTCAAAGATCCTGGCTTTTTGGGTGGGATTTCTCACTCTAGATCTTTTCGTGAGGTGCTTGCTGGTTCAAAACCTGTTTCCCCGGATCTTCGGAAGTCGACGTTTCGGGGCTTACCGTCTCTTTGGGTTTCGGATATAGAAATTTCTGAACTTGCTCTTCCTTTTCAATTTTCTTTAGTTGGATTTTTCCCTCTAAGAAACCTCCTCTTGAGTTTATACGCAAATTTTTTTTCAATCTTAAACTAAATGGTGAAGTTTCTGTGACTGTGTTGGATCAATCTCACATTCTCATCAAATTATCAAACGATTTGGATTATTGCAAAGTTTTTTGTCACCGATCATACATGGTTTTCAATTGTTTCATGAAATTAACGAAATGGTCGCCTTCTCTGGATATCGGAGTTGAATCTCTGATTATTCCGATCTGGATTTCGTTCCCTAGGCTTCGTCCCCATTTTTTTTCTCCTCGTATTCTTTTTGGGTTGGCTGCGATTTTTGGTAAACCTTTAAAAATCGATGAAGCAACTTCTGTGGGTTCGCGTCCTTCTAATGCGAGGGTTCTTGTAGAACTTGATATTACTAAATCTTATCCTAAGAAAGTTTGGCTTGGTTCAGATTCCTTGGGTTATGTTCAAGAGGTTATTCTTGACGATTTTCCTAATTTTTGTTCTGTTTTGTAAGTGTATCGGGCACCCGTCGGGTAACTGTCGTTTGGGGGGGGGGGGGGGGGGGGGTCGTCTCTGCAGCTCCTGATGCCTCTGTTCCGCCGAATAATGTTGAGGTTTTGAAGGTGGTTAATCTTGCTGTTGAGCCGTCCGATCCGGTTGGTATGATCGCTACTGTTTCTATTGTCTCTCCTCTGACGTTGTTTGATTCCCCTTTGCCGTTGGTTATGGATGAGACTGAAACGGCTGTTGTTGAAAGTGGATATGATTTGGGAATTTTAGTTAATGATATTGGTGGTATTCTTAATGAGTTTGTTGTTTTATGTTCTAGGGTGTATGTTGTTGACGATCCAGTGGTTTGCTTTGAACTGGCTGCTTTGGAGGGTGGTGCTGTGCTGGAAAATGTTGTTGTTAGTAACAATATATGCCCGGTGGTGGTTGGTGAGGGTGTTAAATTGCCAGAAGTGGATGTTGATTGTGTTTTGTTGCCTAATGCCATTCCTTTTATTCCCTCGGTTTTGTTGGTCGGCAATGATTGTGAGGATGTGGGCGCAATTACTGTGAATGGTGGTGCAAATGATGTTGAAAATGTTGCTTCTGTTGGGTTGGAGGTTGTTTCTCCGACTCTGGGTTGTGTGGAAGGGGTTTCTTCCATCAACAGTTTTGTTGAGGTTCCAGTGAAAGAGATTGATGCACAAGCGTTGGCTACCTGTGTGGGTAATTCCTTTAGTTTGGAGATTCTAAAACAGGGTGATTGGCTGATTGAGTCGTCGGATGATGATTCTGATTCTGAATATCTTCATTCCGACAATGATATTTCTCTTGTGAGTTCTACAACTGTTGCCACTAAGGGAAAATTTTGGGGGAGAGGACGTCGCAAACGATGAATTTTATTTTGGTGTTCTCCTCTTTGGTTCTCTCCGGATTAGTTTGGTTTAATTGGTTCGATTTGGTGTTATACGAGGATAAGGGCTATGATGTGGTCGGGGCCTGCGTCTCGATCGTTTTTGCTAGTGGCAACCGTTGGTGTGGAATTCGGGATGGCTCAGTGGGACATTATCGACACTAACTGGACGGTCCGTGCGAGAAGTAGTCGACGCTGGGGGCCTTGACCGTTTGCTGAGCCCGTTGATTTGCTTGTATTTTTTCTTTTTGGATTTTGTGGTTTTTCTTTTGTTTGTTGTTTATTTTTGGCTGTATCTTCGATTTTTGATTTATTAATAATAAAAAAAAGTGATTATTCATACATGAAAGCATAGATGTATACTCATTTTGAATAAATTGAATAAGTTTAATGTCCCTCTTTCCTTCAAGAAATTCAAAATCAAATCTCCATGCTTATAAATAAAAGTAATTACATTTTTAATTAGAATTGCATCACTTACCTTCTTGAAGAATCCTCAAATCATCCACCTCGTACTCTTCTTCGTTTATAAGTTACATACAATTCATCTATCTAATTCTATAAATTTCGCAATTTATTACTCAAATAAATTGAATAAATCAATTTACCTTAAAAAAAATCCTATTTTACCTCGTAACCTTCATTCTGCATGTAATAAATGAAAAATTGATTTCTTCTTCCTTAAATTTTCTCTGCTTCTTACTCCACCTAAAATTCTGGATCCTTCAAAGCCACTGATCATTCACAGCACCTGCTCTCACATGGCTACTACATACATACCCGAGCACAACTCTCACTCAGCTACATCACTCACACCCTGTTCTCCTTGCACTATACCGATTCCCTTTCCTTGCACTATGTCGATCTCCTACCTGCAGCCGATCTCTTCTCTTGCAACCGATTCTAGCCCTTTGTTACCCACCTAGCCAAACAAAACTCTTTGTTCGTTTTGTATACACGAACTAATGGGAAGTGAGGCCCACCATGTAATTGCCATACTATATACTTCACACCCTTTGAAAGCATCAATTAAGGAATTCATTAATTATCTATTTAATTTTAAATCTTTTACTGAATATAAAATCAATTTTTACTTAACTATTTTATTAATAATAATTAATACACTAATATTAATATAATAGTAATTTATTATTAAGCTTTAAAATAAGTTTTACAATATATTTACTTAATTTAAATTTTTACACACCTAATCATTTTTGGGTCTTACACTAAACAAAAAAATAAAATAATTTTTTTTTTAAATAACATTTGTTTTTTAAGATATATTTACATATGCTGATTCTTAAATTTTTAATTTTATTTCATATTTATTCATCAAATAAGTATATCTCACAATAGAGTTGTAAGTAAGTCAAGCTAACTATTGAGCTAGCTCAAGCTCGATTTCATTAATCGCTCGTCAATCAAAATTGATGAGCTCAAGAGCCAAGTTTCAGTCTACCCTAATTTGGACCGTTAACTTACGAGCCCGCTCATTTACTATGAAAGAGCAACTGATTATGATTTGAGCCGGATTCAACTTGTAAAGTAAAATTTGAATTTGAACTCAAACTCAAACCCAATTAATTAACTAAATTCGAGTTCCAGTCAAAGATGACTTAAGCCCTACCTATCACACGGAGCAGAAGATGCAGTAAGGATCGATATTCCTCCCTTACAGCCAGTTCCTTTTGCCCGCCCGTGATTCCAACCTATCTGAACCCATCTGACAACAGAGTTATCTATTAACAAACCACGAGAAACAAATAGATAAAGAATGAAAATTTATTACTAATTAATTAATTAATTAACAAAAGTAACCACCGTTTAAATCCAGCTGACAACCCCTCACAACCGTATGATCACGGTCTCCCCTTCACACCGCCATCCCGTGCTCTATTAATGGTCCTTCAAAATCCAACGGCTGAGATCGTTTGATGGCTCCTCGATTGATTCATCTTGAGGACCCACACGGCGGGCCCCAGATATTAGTTGGACTTGGAACCGTAATATCTCGCCCTCGTTGGCGTCTACCGCGTCAAACCGGCCGTTTTCTCATGGCAGGACGAAACCTATTTGCTTACGTTGACGGCTTCCTTCTCTCCGTCATCCGTCCAGGATCCCATCACCACCGTTGAATCCCTATATCGTGATAAATTGAACAGCCTCAGAGAAAATGAATAAAGAAAATGTAATGATATCAAATAATATTATAATAAAAATAAAACGATAAGAAAATGAAGTGAATTTAATCTCCATTTGACGTCCGTTCTTGAACATCTCATCATCGCAGGACTGCAGTTGTCTTTCCGGCGTACTAAGACCATCGATGCGATTGATGGGAAGAATCTCCGCCGTTGCGTTCGCCGGAGCTAGATAGGAAGATCGCGTCGCCGCTGGTATCGATGGGTCAGACTATTTCATCTCCCTCGCGACAGCCATCTGCTGCTGCTGCACGTCGCTCCCGGAGCTGTACGTCTTTCGTGATGAATTCCGAAGATTCCGATTCCGACGTCTATCTCTCCGGCGACGCGGCTCGTGATCACACTGCCGAACTTCCGGACGAGGTTCTCGCCTTAATATTTCAGGTACTTGGGTCCAGCGACCGGAAGCGGTGCTCCCTCGTGTGTTGGCGATGGCTCGCGGTCGAGGGTCAGAACCGTCATCGCCTGTCCATCGACGCTCGAGCTGCGCTTCTAGATGCCGTTCCTTCTCTCTTTGCGCGCTTTGATGCGGTATCGAAGCTGGCGCTCAAGTGCGATCGCCGCGCTGATAGCATAGGCGATGAGGCGCTCGGTCTCATTGCTCAGCGTTGCCCTAATCTCACGCGCTTGAAGCTGCGGGCTTGCCGCGAGCTAACGGAGGCTGGGATGTACGTGTTAGCGAAACATTGCCCTAATCTCCGTAAGCTCTCTTGTGGATCTTGTAACTTTGGTGCTCGTGGTGTCGAGGCCGTTCTGCGTGGATGTCTCCTGTTGGAAGAACTATCCATTAAGCGCCTCCGGGGGCTGAACGAGGCAGCCGGTGTGGGCGGCAATATTGTTGTTTCTTCCTCTTCTCTCAGGTCTATTTGCCTCAAGGAGCTCTACAACGGCCAGTGCTTCGGTCCGGTCATTGCTAGCTCGCCAAATCTCCGAACGCTTAAGCTTTTCCGGTGCGCTGGCGAGTGGGATTGCCTCCTTGAAGAGGTTGCAGAGAAGGTGACTGGACTTGTGGAGGTTCATCTGGAGAAGCTGCAGGTTAGCGATCGCGGTCTCTTTGCTCTTGCATCCTGTACTGATCTCGAGGTGCTTCATCTCGTGAAAACGCCAGAGTGCACTGACGCTGGACTAATTGCTTTTACCGAGAAATGCAGACTTCTGAGGAAGATACATATCGATGGTTGGAAGACAAATAGGATTGGTGATGAAGGCCTTATGGCCGTTGCTAAACGATGCCCTAACCTTCAGGAACTGGTTTTGATTGGGGTTAATCCCACATCCCTGAGCCTCGGACTTTTAGGAAGCAATTGTAGAAATTTGGAAAGATTGGCTCTTTGTGGAAGTGAGACTTTTGGGGATAAGGAGATCTCTTGCATTGCTGCCAAATGCATGGCTTTGAAGAAGCTTTGCATTAAGGGTTGCCCTGTTTCCGATCAAGGGATGGAAGCCCTGGCTGATGGCTGCCCTAATTTAGTGAAGGTAAAAGTGAAGAAATGCAGGGCTGTTACTCCACATGTAGCTGATTGGTTGATGGCTACCAGAGGGTCATTGGCCGTGAATTTAGACAACATCAATCAGATTGAGCTGCAGGAGGCATGCATGAGTGAGAGTGGCATGATGGATAATGTTATAGAGGAGATTCCAGTTTTGATAGATCCTTTTTCCACAATGGATGTTCCATCTAGCAGCAGCGGTAGGTCAGGACATTGGAAGAGGATAGGATTTATTGGAGGAAGGAATTTCTTTGCTCCTACTTTCAGGAGATTATTTCATGGAAGCAACAATTCTCATCACCTATGAGAGGAAAGAGGAAGTTTTTCTTTCCTTCATTACAATCTGATAACTAAGTATTGTACTTTTATGCTGAAAACTTGTTAAACTTGTATTGGTTTCATTGTCATATTTTAGCTGTTGATTTTGCCTTTGGTTTTAAGCTTTTGATTTTCTCCTAGAATTGGCAACAATAACGTAGTTTTTTTCATTATTAATTATATTTACATAACCAATTTTACTTGAACTAGGCAACCAAAGGTATATTAATGCAAACTGTCACATAGGCCTTCCTTTATTTAGCCATTGAAATGAGAACCAGTGCTGGAGATGAGAGGGTCTGCTACATCTTATTCTTTAGGCACTTTTGCAGGATTGAATCTCTTTTTTTTTTTTCTGTATTTTTGTAGTCTTTATGTATATTTTAGAATCTTCTGCTGTTCGAATAAATGATTTATTGAATTAGTTGCCCGCCAATTGAGATCTCGCAATGTTTGAGGCAATGTTTTTTCCTGTTCATTATTTGTACTGTATGATGTATCCAAGAATAATTTCTTTCATGCTGAATTCTTGTGCCAGAATTGTACTTATGACCTTATTTTTGTATATTTCATATACTTTGAGTTTGATTGTTGATATCAATTCTTAAATCATCTGCTTGTTCTTCATTGTTATAATGCTCATCATCTCTTAACTGTTTTTTGATGTGCATACTTTGTGTTTGTCCTTTAAAGCTATAAGATGAATTAGTTTAGTTCATTTGTAAACTTGTAGATGGAGAATTTCCTCACTGATTTGACATAGTGCTCTACCATTTTGTACATGTTATGGAAAACAGGTAATGTTAACAAGATGAAGTTTTCAATACTTCTGCATGTTTGAATATCTTCTCTGATGAACTCTTCTTTCGTCAGGGCTCTTAAATTTGCCTGAGCTATTGTTTTTGCCGTATTTTAGTATTTTTTCTTTTTATTTTTTCTTTGGCTTTTGTCATTCTCTCTTGGAAGTGGATGGAAGTGGATGTGACAACTTAGCGTTTGTCTTTAAAATCATGTTCGCACACTTTGCTTGAACTTTCCAATGAAAGTTATGTAAATTAACCTTTCATGAAAACCTTTCTTTTCCTGGCAATTGAATTGAGAACCAATGCAGAAGATAAGCATGGCCTTATTGCTGCATGAGATGCCATGAGCTTTTTGGGTTTAAATTTTTTTATTTTATGCATTTCCTTATATGTCACAAAATATCCAGCTTTCATATTTACTAGTTCTCTTAAATAGTGAATAACTCATTCAATTATTTTGGGCACATCTATTATAATCAGAATTTCGGTGCATTGTTGTTACTGTCTTTTATTTTCATTATATGATGTCACGAACAAGAATTAATTTTTCACACTGATTTCTGTTCCATATTTCCAAAGCAATTTATTTTGTACATTTTGCTTGCATTAAATTTTTCTGAATGTGCTTTGAGTTTGATTTAAGACAATGTTACTTGTCTACCTCTTTTTCCATTTACCTCCTTAGTTTGTGTCCCTTGTTTTGCATGTGTTATGATATATTGTGTGTTACTGTTGTATAAAATATTAATGGTGCTTGCTCTCCCTCTCTCTCTATTTATTTTCAATTTTAAATTTGTTTATGTATGGTGTATATACTTCAAGGCAATTAAAATTAATTACCCTAATACAGTTAAGTACTAGACCTGTCAATTTCGGGTCACGGGCCGGGTTCGGGTCGAACCCGGAACTGACCCAGCACTATTCGGGTTCGGGTCAACCCGACCCGTTTTTACAAACGGGTCGATTTTTCAGACCCGAACCAGATCCGCTTCGGGTTCGGGTCAACCCGACCAGACCCGTTTCGGTGCAGCAGGGCGACGCGAACACGAGCCATGCGGGTGAGCGACGCGCTGCAGCGATTCAGCGGTGCGGTGCGGTGCAGCGGGGCGCGGTGCAAGCGAGGGCAGGCGGGCGCGAGCCAGGCGGGCATGCGGGCGACCGCAACACGAGCCAGGCAGGCGACCGCGACACGAGCGAGCCGGGGTGCGGTGCGGCGCGGTGCAGGCTGCGCTGCGGGGTGCGGTGCAGCGGGTGAGCGGGGTGCGGTGCGACCGTGCGAGCGACGCGACACGCGAGCGACGCGGTGGGCAGGCGGGCGCTGTGCAGCGGCTAGCGGGTCAACTGGATTTCCGGGTCATTCCGGGTCATTCCCGGGTTCCCGGGTCAACCCGAACCTGACCCGGTTTTGCAAATGGGTCAATTTTCAGGACCCGAACCCGACCCGCTTCGGGTTCGGGTCAACCCAAATCCAAAATTTTCGGGTCGGGTCCAATGTTGACAGCTTAAGTACTTTCAAGTGGATAGTTCCTCATAGATTCATTCGATAAACAGGTAAAAGATTCTGAAGTTCAATAGACTATAGTTCTAGCATATGTTCCATGTTGCGGAAAAAATATAGTGTTTATTTTCTTGAACTTCTAGATCTTTGGTTATCTTTGCCTGATAATTCTTTATTGGAGGGTTGTTTGAATAGAAAATAGCTTCTTTATTTTGATGTTTTCATAACTGCTAGAATAATCATGTTATTGCATTGTCAAATTTCCATTGATGATAAATTTTAAGTAGTTTTAGTCGCTTTTACTTTAAAAGTAGCGTTTTGTCTCTGCTGTTATTTTTTTATTAAAATTAATTTGATTTAGTTGAGGTTTGGGTATCATGTCAAATGTCAAGTACCGTGATTGCAATTTAATCTTAGTCATCTTAAGTACTTATAGCTTGGTTAAATACATTTGGTCTTGCTATTGGACTTCAATTTATATTTAACTTATCTTGTAACTAGATGATGCATCTATATATTCTGACAAATGTGATGCTTTTTGTACTTCTATATGGATTTTCTATTATCTTAGTCAAGGACAGTGAACATGCTTTGTTTCTTTGTTTCATAACGGGATGTATACAATGCCCGTTTATGCTTGTCACCAAGGCTTTTAAAACCGGACCGGTCAATGAACCGGAAGAAGGAGGGGTTAGAGGTTTGATGGTTCGACCGGGGTCGAATCGGGGTCGAACCGGATGACGTAATAAATATTTATTATATTTAAATATTATAATAATGACACAATTATTTATAAATATATAGCAAAAATTGATGAAAATTATAAAGTTTAAGACAAGCATGCAAAAAATGGCATACCTCAGATCCACTTCCTTGCACCAAGACTTCTCATGAGACGTCCAACAACCATTTTGATCGAAGAATATCTAATAATGACATTGTGTAGTTGTATAGAGGTTAAGGATTATAAAACTACTTACATATATGAATGAACATTAAGTACATGGCATACCTCAGATCCACTTCCTTGCACCAAGACTTCTCATGAGACGTCCAACAACCATTTTGATCGAAGAATATCTAATAATGACATTGTGTAGTTGTATAGAGGTTAAGGATTATAAAACTACTTACATATATGAATGAACATTAAGTACATGGCATACTAAATATAAGTAATGGCATAATAACATAACAAATGAATATATAATAAATCACCTATGAAATATTAAAGAAATCAAACTTAACAAGCAAACTAAATGGCAACACAGGGATTAAAAAGTAAAAACGATACAAATAAACAAAAACAAAACATATATGTAAGATCAAACAAGTTTCATATATGAACCAACTGATAACAAAAACAAAACATATTCATAATTAAAATCAAAGTTTCACTTTCTCAGTTCAATAGTTTTAAAGATCTCCTAAATTAGCATCATCAAATCCATCTATATAAGTTGAGTCTCCGGGTCTCGCTTCACTAAAATGTTCAACCTCAGATGCATCCGATTGATCGAGCCCGATTATGTCGCCTACATCTTCTTCATTCTCTAAATCACCTTCACAAACAAATAAGAAATATAAATTAAGATATTATTTTTACTTTCAATTAAATAATATATTCAAATTTCATTGTCAACTTACAATGTCCTTGTTGATTAAATGATATATTTTGTTCTTCAACAAGTGGTATTGCATCTTCTTTGTATATCTCATTTTTCAAATCCTGCAAGTCAAGTTCTGGAGTTGTTTCATCTTCAAGTATCCAAAAATCAACCATTTCAACACAAGTGTAGTCCAGAGGGTCATATTGTCTTTTCTTAAGTTGAAGCCTAAAAAATACAAATGAATAAATAATTTTATGTTTAGATCATACATAATACTTAAATTGACACTTGTATATAAATTTAATGTTAGATCATACCTATTCTTTAAATTCAGATTATATCGAACATATACAAGATCGTTGAGTCGTTGATGCTCCAAATAATTCCGTCTCTTTGAATGGATCTGTTCAAAAACACTCCAATTTCTTTCGCATCCAGATGAAGATGATGTTTGACTGAGAATTTTTATAGCAACTTTCTGTAAGTTTGGAGCACTTGATCCAAACATCTTTCACCACTCATCTACATATTATCAAGTTTGAGAGTTTAGTGAATAAGGATATTCGTATAAGTATATACACATGTTGAAAGTAAAAAAAGAGAATTACCAGGTTGCATTTCTTTCGCCATTGTCAGTGCAATTGGTTTTCCAAAGCTTTCTAAGCCATCACGAAATAATCTGACTTCATTCATTGCAACGGTGGGCTTAGAGCAAATGTCTTTATTTCCAATTATTTCAACTAAACCTTGTAAAATTCCTGTTTTTTGACAATAGTTCTCTCTATCATACTGAAAGTGAGGATTGACAAAATATGCTGCTGCATGGATGCCTTGCCTTAATTGAGTATCCCATCTTCTTTTTATTATAGTAGTAAAAAGGCTTATATGATTTCTTCACATTTCTGAACATAGTTTTAATTGCCTTTCTTGCTCTGTACATGCCATCATATAAATATCCAAGAGATGGTTTTTCATCAGAGTCAACAATACGCAACAATCTAATCAAAGGGCCCGATATCTTCGAAATAATAAGACAATTATCCCAAAATTTCAAGTCTAAAATAATTGAAACTACCTCCTTCCCCTTTGATGTTTTGGAAATCTTTGAATCCACAAAGAACTTGCTTGTGATTAATGCTTGTAGGTCATGATGATGCTCATGCACACTTTTCAAAGTTATAAATGTTGTTGCAAAACGGGTTGCTCCAGGACGTACGATCTCCTTCCAACCTGGCCTTTTCCTAAGCCATGCAAGTATGAATATGTGATTATAACAAAAAATTGTCAACTTTGATGCTTTTTTTGCTAGGTCCTCTATGAAAGGCATACTATCAATATCTTTCAAAATTAAATTCATACAATGGGCTGCATAAGGAGACCAGTAAATATTATTGAATCTTTCATGTAATAGTTGACCTGCCTTTTTGTAATTAGCTGCATTATCCGTTACTATTTGAACAACACTCTCTGGACCAACCCACTCAATAACCTCAGTAAATAAAGAGCACAAAGTGGTAGCATCCTTCGTGATGTCTGAAGCATCAACTGATTTTAAAAAAGCTACACCACGTGGACAATATACCAAAAAGTTGATTAAAGTTCTGCTCCTACTATCCGTCCATCCATCTGCCATAAGTGTACAACCTGTTTCCTTCCAAGTTTTTCTATAACTATCAATGAGTATCCTGCATTCTTCCTTGCAATCCTTAAGTAAGTTGACTCTCATGTTATGATAACTAGGGATCTATTGCAGCAATAGCATCAACAATAGCTTTCTGTGCATATATTGAAGTAAGAGCATTAAAAGGAATACAACAATCAAAAAACCACCTTGCTAAAGCCATATCTGCACGGTGCACTACTTCCTTAGATGCTAAAGCACTCTTAATTGAAGGTTGGGCACCTCGTGTAGTTCTAGGAGCAAAGAAGGTATCTATATCAGAAGCTTTTCTTTTTTCCTTTTTCTTACTAAGTTCTGAAACATGTGCATGAGAAGATTGTGTTTTTAGTAGCGAGCAAGAATCTCTCTCTTCATCTATAGCATCATCCACAGGAAATGGTGTACTGTCCAACTCTTCCTGTGCTTGTTGTTTTTTTCTTAAAATTTCCTTCAAGTTTTCATTCATTTGATATCTAACATCATGTGGAACCTTTTTGCAAGTAGCTATATTCCCCTTTACACCTGCTAAATGCTGTTTTCATTCTGTTAATTCCTCCTCCCTTATATGAAATACCACAATGTAGACACTTAAATTGTTTCTTCCCATCAGATCCTTTAACTTCAGCAAAATGGTTCCAAGCAATATCTATTTTCTCACGCACACTTGAATTTGAAGTCTGATTACTAGGTGCTTCCATTCTAATTTGATTTATCAAATAAAATCACATACAAATAAATTAAAACCATGCAAAGTAGAAAACTACAAAGTAAAAACGTATAACGTAGAAAAACAATGTAAGGTAAAAAAAGTTTTGAAAACTATGCAATTTAAAAAATCACAAAGCTAAAACAACACACAATGCATACCTCAAAAAGCCGAAATTTTATATCACTTGAAGTTCCACCACAACCTAAAGTCACCAACCTATAAGAAAGACCAATAAAATAATATGAATAAAAAGGTACATCTAAAATAATATGAATACACAAAAGGTACATCTGAAATAATATGAAAATGCACTATTAGGCAAGTTGATAAAATTTAATGTTGGCTCAATACTTCTCCCTCCCAACCTGTTGTTGTATCTATCATAAATCAATGCCGTCAACCTAGTAAGCTAACAACTGTGTCTCTTATTGGGGAAAAAAATCAAAGATTAGGAGAAGAAAATTCAATTACTATTTTTTAATGAATTAAAGTGTATAAATTGATAAAAAGAAGAATCAAGCATATAAAAGTAATGTACAGGACTTTTAAAAATATAAATTCTTATTGACTAAAATGTGCTCCAGCATCTTTCGCAGCTAACGATACCAAAAAGTGAGGCTAAGGACGCGAGATAGAGAACTTATTGAACTTGGGTGTTCAAACGGCAAACAGAATCCAATAATATCATGAAATCTCAAATACCTAGAATCTATGGTAACCTTGCCGCCAAATTCACCACTTAAATGGTGATATAGATCTAGTTGAATGTCAACAATGTGGAATTCTCCATAGTCTAACATTCTTTCAAAAATAGTTAATCAAACCTTGCTTCACTTCTTCATCCATAGAAAAATTATCTTCAAAGCATTGTTGGTTCAAGTGGTAATTTACAAGATATAATGGCTGGGGAAGTTATATTGTCCTGTTTCATCAATTGTATAAATAAATCCATATTTCT
This sequence comes from Dendrobium officinale, assembly GCA_019514585.1. Lineage (NCBI taxonomy): Eukaryota > Viridiplantae > Streptophyta > Magnoliopsida > Asparagales > Orchidaceae > Dendrobium > Dendrobium officinale. Next base: position 20,771,574 of record CM033685.1, read on the forward strand.
TTTCGTTATTTCCCAGTTCAAAGCAACATTTTGCTTTGCTAAATCTAATGCACAAATATACCCCATAGTTTTCCTTCGGATCAAATTCAATTTAATGTTGGAGATTGTAAATGAATAAAGATAAAAATTAGTGTTTGCTGCTCCAAAATAAAAATTGTAAAGATTTTGAGATTGCAAATGAATAAAATAGTGTTTGTTGCTCCAAAATAAAAATTAATCTAGATAGTGTTTGCTGCTCCACAAATCTCATGCATTTGCGAATGTAGATAACAGTAAAGAGTCGGCCTGCTACCGAATGCAAGAAGAAGCCGAGAGAAGGAGACGTCGGCCTACTACCGAATGCAAGAAGATGCCGAGAAGGTGAAGAACTCACAGTGGTTGGGGAAGATAACTTGAGCACGAGAGGCGGAGAGGGAGCTTCGATTCCTGGTCGGCTTTGAGAAAGAAATGAGTCGTCGTCGAGAGGGATTCGCGAAAGCCGAAAGGGGAGCGGACGGGAGGTCGGGAAGAGAGGCCGAATGAAAGTGAAGTAGGGTTTTTTTTTTCTACTTTCACTTTTCACTTTTCACTCCAAAGCTAAATGAAAGTAAACCGTTTGATCAAATCCAACGGTCCAAAATAATTTTTTGCCGAACCGTCCGGTTATACAAAACCGGAGCCGGTTTGCCGGTTCACCGGTCGAACCGGCGGTTCGCACGGTCCAACCCCGGTTCAATGCAAAAACGGTCCTGAAGCTAACCGTAACCGGCCGGCCGGCCGGTTCACGGTTCAACCGGTTGAACCGGCCGGTCCGGTCCGGTTTTAAAAGCCTTGCTTGTCACTGTTGTCCATTATCTTTGAGTATCAATTTCCTTTTGAATGTCTTCACATTGACTGTTGGTAATGAAATTGTTTATCCGAGTTCACAGCATTTGACCTATTGTTAGTAACAACATTGTATAGCTATCCTGATCTTGTATTTTCTGATACTGTTTTTTACTATTATTCATGATCATCTACAACATTAGCAGGCCTAGCAAATCTCGTAAACTAAATGTTTTATGGGATTACCTTCACTCATGCTATGACTATTGAACTCATAATATGCTTATTTAATCATGGTACTAAATTTAGGAGATTTTTTTGTTTAGTTTAATTTCCATTATTTAACAATACAATAAGCAATTTGTTTTGAATTTTAGTTTTCTATTGTTCATGTGGATGCTAAACAAAGAGATAGTAGTAAGGATTTAGTTTAAGTTAAGTGTATTAAGGATGAAGATAAAAAAGTGCTTTTGTTAGAATAAGATATTCAACAAAGGTGTATGAGATACTTTGCTAAATTTTTCAATGAAGATTGTGAGAATACGATTGACTTTACTGACCTTAGTTGATGTAGAACGGAATTGATGGCAGCCACCCAAAGAAAGAAGATACCAAGGTTCCTGTGGTGGTTTGAGGGCTTGAGAGGAAGTAGACATCGAGTGGTGGCTCCTTGGCGTCTGGATAACAACCCATTTCGTTCTCTCGAACCTTTGGACAACACATAGAAAAATTTGGGACAGCAATTTGTGGTCTTCCAAAGTGCTGGACAACAAGATAATCATGCAGGAAAAAGTGGACAGCAGGCAGAATTTCAGGAAGGCAGCAGTTCGAACACTGGACAGGACCTGGGCAGCAATCAAACAACAGGAGCAGCACATTTGAACGTGTGGAAGGGGCTCTGGACAGCAGGTCCTCAACCTTCCAATCCTGGAAAGCAACTCACTTCAGGGGAAAACAAAAAATTGGCTGATCCGTTGAAGGGAAGGAGGTGGAGTAGGGATCCAAACTTTCCTTAAGGCTCTCCCCTCCCAAGAATTAATTCAGGAATTGATTTAATTGGGGTGAGGGAAGGAGATGATTTGGATTTAATTCCAAAGGGAGCATGATTTTTGGAAAGAAATAAAGGAGGTGGGGCTTTGGGAATTTCGGCCAGGGAGAGAGATGGAGGGTGAGATGTCTAGGCGCAATGAATGTGGGGGAATTGGAATTAATTGAATAATCAATCTCAGATTTGTGATTGATTACTAATTAAGGGGCTTTCCAAACTTAGGCCATTTTATTTAGGAAGGTGTTAGAATTTCAAATTAATTTTGAATTTGAATTCAAATTCATTCCTAAAATTCAAGTGGCTAAATATGGAATGCCTTAATGGGAATTTTAAATCCAATCCAATTAGAGATTAATGTGGATTTGATTTGAAAACTTTCCAAAAATAGAGTTCTAAAAATTTGGAAAGATTTCAAAATTCAAATTTGATTATTTTGGGGGTTGGATTTAGAATGAATTAAGTCATCCTAATTAATTCAAAATCTAATGGAGGGAAAATTTGAAAACTTTTCTAAAATAGATTTTATAATTTATGAAAGAATTTGAATTTCAAATTTGGGGAAATTTGAATTCGAAGACCAACTAAATTATGACAATCCAAAATTAGGAATTATCCAAATTAGGTAATGGGGAGTGGGAGAGGATGAAGATAACGACTAGGAACAACAAGAAGGAACAAAACGAAAACAAAAGATAAAAGATAAAACCGCGAGCCTTGGACTCTTCCGAAGACTGACGGGTGATACGTTGCCCTCCTCCAAGGGACCTCAAATCACGAGCCCGGACCCATCCTGCGGCTGTTGGAAACTCTGACTCCCTCCCATAGGGATATCACTAACGTTCTTCCTAAAGAACACAAGTGCAAAACATAACTTTTTTTTTTTTATAATTCCATCATACTTAATACATGAGAAGGGGCCTCTGTATATAGGCCTCAAAAGAAATTAAAAGTCACATTTTCCCCTTGGGCTTACATAAGACAAGAGGGTAAAAAAGGGAAATTGCAAAATTACACTTAATAAACTAAAATAAAACAAAGTGATCTCAGTCGTCGATCTTCAGCTCCTCGGATAGATATGGACGGTTGGATGTCCGCATCATTAGTACTCTAAATGAAAATAATGATCAATGTTTAAAATTGCGTAATCGGGTATTGAGGCGTTTTTTTGTTCGTGAAGCGAGGCGTAAGCCTCAAGGCGTTTTAATCAGCATATTAGTAAAGTCGAAGTTAAAGAGGCTTTAAAGATTTATCGACGCCTTGATAAAGGTTGCGCAATTTTAAACCATGATAAAGATTTTTGTTTTTAATCAGCATATTAGTAAAGTCGAAATTAAAGAGGCTTTAAAGAAAATGAAGTGTGGAAAAGCTGTTGGACTTGATGATGTTCTAATAGTGGTGTGGAAATGCTTAGAAAATGAAGGAATTTCTTGGCTTACTAAACTTTTGATATTATTTTGAAGATTGAAAAATGCCATATGAGTGGAGAATGTGGGTGTTGATTCCTATTTTTAAGAATAAAGATGATGCATAAAGCTATACATTTATTGAGGTTTTTTGATGTTGAAGTATAGAGAGAATAAGGAGGATCTACATATGATTTTTATTGATTTAGAGAAAGCATATTATAAAGTTCCTTAAGAAATGCTATGGGAGAGTTCTACGTATGAAAGGGGTTAATAATGCTTACATTCAAGTCATTAAGGATATATATGCAGGAGCTATTATTTGTGTTCAAACACAAGGCAGTTTGACCATGCATTTTCTTATTTCAGTTGGATTACATTAAGGATCAGCTTTAAGCCCATATCATTTTGCTTTAGTCATGGATGCTCTCACTAGACATTTGCAAGAGGTTGTACCTTGGTGTATGCTTTTTGTTGATGATTTTCTTCTTGTTGATAAGACTAGAGAGATAGTTGAAGGTAAACTTGAATTATGAAGTTCAACCTTAGAGTCTAAAGGCTTTCTCTTTGGTAAATCTAAAATTGAATACATGGAGTGTAATTTTAGTAATAATAGATCTAGTGGGGGGATTGTGTCTTTGGGCGATTAAGTCATTAATAAGAGTACACATTTTAGATATCTCGGGTTTATTGTTCTGAGTGATGGTGAAATAGATGTGATTATTTTTTAGTAGAATTCAAGTTGGATGTTTGAAGTGGAGGAATGTATCGGGCTTTTTGTGTGATAGAAAAGTCCCTCTCAAACTTCAATGGAAAATTCTATAAGTTGGTAGTGAGACTTGCAATGCTTTATGGTGTAGAATGTCAGCCATTAAAAGAGAAGCATAATATTAAGTTAAGTGTTGCAGAGATAAGGATGCTCAGGTGGATGAGTGGCTTTACTTTTAGAGACATGATATGAAATAAGCATATACGTGAAAAGGTTGGAGTAGCTCCAGTGGTATTAGAGAGAGTTGCCTTAGATGATTGGGTCACATAAAATGGCAGCCTTCAGATGGCTCGGTTAGGAAAGTAGATGTATTAGATTTGACTTATGTTAAGAAAGTTAGAGGTAGACCTAAAAAGACTTGGTAAAAAATAGTAGAAATGACATTTCTTTATTAGATTTAGATGAGATTTTGACTCTTAATAGGGTACAATGGAGAAAAAGAATTCATGCAGCTAACCGCACATAGTGGGAGAAAGGATTGTTGTTGTTGTTGTTGTTGTATTGTTGATGTGGATACTATAGCTTGAGAGGGACATAATCATCCATGAATCATCGTTTATTTTTTATGTCGTCAAAGTTTTCTTTTGACAAGCTACAAGGGCGTTCATTTCACTGAGGTAAATTTGTTTGCTACAAATGCTTATCTTAAACGGCAATTTGATGCGTCTTGGTCATCTTGCATATTGCTGAAGTTGATTAGAATATATTAGTTAATGAAATATAAAAAGTTTAACAAACATTCCTTAATGCCTTGGAATGTTAAGTTGATAGAATATTGCAAATACATTAAAATGACTCTTTCATGAAACATCACTATTTATGTTTTTTTGTTGAAATAGTTTTCCATTTTTAGTGTCATGCTTCATGCTTGTTTTCTTCCATTTTTACTGTTAATTTAAACTTCTGGTAATAACATTCTACTCAATTGTTGAAGCATTCTGTTTTTTTTTTGTTTTGTTATCATGTTTTCTAATTAAAAGAACAAAAGAAGGCATGCAACATAAGATGTTGCTTCTTCAAGCATATGTTGGACAAATAATTTGGGAAGTGGCTTACATTCGATAGTTTTGTGATTTCTCTGCTCTTTTTTACATTAGTTTAGCCTATTATATTTGTTCTTGGATTGTATAGGAACATATTTTTTTTTGGCCTTTTGTGTTTTAATGTGAAATGTTGTGACAGTGATATTTGCAAATTAGAATCATTTTATCTTGGGTAGGACTATTTGATAGGCTTATTAATCTCTCAGATCTTTTATCTATCGAAATAGGTGGACTATTTGCCATCTCTTTTTGTATTAATTATGCATTAAGCTAGATCGATAGAATTGTTGATGTGTGAGATGTCTATTTTTGTCTATCAATTTATATTGTTGAGCCTTTGTTGACATCTATTTAGTGTGTTATATGTTTTTGTTTTCCTTTTTTGTAATTTTGTTTATTGGGGGACTACATGTGAGATGTTGATGGACCGGTTCACCCGGTCCATCCTAGACCCGTGCGGGTCTATAGGAGGTGGGCGGACCGGCTGGATAGAAAAGGGGCCCACCCACTTAAGTGGGGGTAATTTGGGGATGTGACGGACTTTTGGATTGTATGAATGGGGCCATTAGGGTTTTATTTTGGGCATTATGAAAAGTGTATTCTCTTTCTAGTTTTCTTCTTCTAGTTTCCTTCTTGTTCTTTTCTAGGGTTTTCTTGTGGGAGATCTTGTCCTTCTCGAAGTGGACAAACTTATCTTGTTTTCTCTTGGATATCTAATTCAAAGGTTCTTATTTTTCATCCAAACAATCTTGTGATTATTTCTCTTTGGTTTTGGTGGAGAATTTCCTCTCTTTTGGGGGAAATTAGGGCAAAACCGAAATTGTGAAACCCTAGGGCGTATCAATTTGGTATCAGAGTTCTCGATCCTAGACGGCATGACATCAAAGAAGGTAGAAGTTTTGGAGGGGGAAATGGGCCAATTGAAAGAGGAAGTGGGTGAGAAACTTTGTTCGTTGGAGGGAAAATTCTCAACCCTTGAGGAGAGATTTGGGGGAATGGAAGAGATGATCCTGAAATTGTTAGAAGCCCAAGTTGTTCCATCAAATCCTAAGGAAAAAGGGAAATCTCTGGTGACAAACCCTAACCCTAACCCTAATTTCCCAATTAGGGAAGGAGTAAATCAGAGTGAAAATGGCATGCAAGGGCAATGACCAAGGGAAGGGGGAGAAGGGTCTGGAGTGGGCGGCCTTTGGGGAATGACCGGTGGTCAAGGGTGCCGGCCACACATGGGCTCGGTGGGCCTCCACAGCACACGTGAAGGGTGGCCGAGTCAGATGGGGGGATTTCCGGAAGGGAACCGTGCCACGTGGGAGCAGGGAGGAAGAAGGGATGACTACGGCATGGGTTATGGTGAGCCAAGAGAACCACCATGGCGGGGGATCCAAAATCCTTACCCGGGGGAGAGGAGGGGAAGACCACCGGGGGAGGGATTCACTCAGGGGACATGGAGAGATGGAAGACCCTTCAACCGAGCCGACAACCGCATGAGAAAATTAAAGCTTCATATTTTTGAAGGAGATGATGCTTATGGGTGGATCTACAGGGTGGAGCGCTACTTTGCAGTGAATGATGTCTCAGAAGAGGAAACGTTGATGGCGGTTCCGATATGTTTGGAGGGAAAATCATTGGACTGGTTTCAATGGCTTGAAGGGAGACAACATGTTAGGAGTTGGGAGGAGTTCAAAGACCTCCTACTTCATAGATTTCGGGTGTCTAGCGAGGGTACATACTATGAGCAGTTTCTGGCTCTGGTGCAGGAGGGCACAGTGGCAGAGTACAGGGAGCACTTTGAGCTACTCTCAGGCCGATTGAGAGGGATTCCAGATGACCTTTTGGAGGGGAATTTCATGAAGGGGTTGAAGCCCCACATCAGAGCAGCCATTAGAGTAGTTGATCCACATGGGTTAGTGAAGATAATAGAGACTGCACAGCTGGTATAGGACAAGCTGAAGGTGGAGCCACCGAGTTGATCAGGGGTATCTTTCCCCACTTACCGACCACCACTCATGACAGGAGGCCCAAAGGCGGCTACCATCCTTCCTCCTAGGGAGGTAGCCAAGGAGAAAACCACTATGGCAGTGAACCAAGGGGGGTTCAAAAGATTGACTGATTCAGAGCTGAAGGAAAAAAGGGCCAAGGGCCTTTGCTACCGATATGATGAGAAGTTTACACCAGGACATAGGTGTAAGGAGAAGACACTACATGTGATCATAGTGGGGGATTCAGAGGAGGAAGGAGACAGGGGAAAATGAGGAGGATGGAGAGGAGGAAGAGCACTCTCATTTGGCTATGGTGGAGGTCTCACTCAACTCCATAGCCGGGCTGACATAGTATTCCACCATGAAGCTAGAAGGGGAGATTGCAGGGTACAAGGTGATGGTTTTGATTGATAGTGGGGCCACCCACAACTTCATAGCTTGCAGATTGGTGGAGAGGGTGGGACTACCGGTGACCCAAGGGAGAGGGGTAGGAGTTATTTTGGGCACGAGGAAGAAGGAGCGCTGTAGCGGGCAGTGTAAGGGAGTGACCCTCACATTGCAAGGGGAGGAGACAGTGCAAGACTTTCTATTGTTGGACTTGGGAAGCACTGACGTGATACTCGGGATGCAGTGGTTCCAGTCCTTGGGTGAGATGAAGGTGAATTGGAAGAAGTTATACATGGAGTATAGAAAGGGGAGCAGGAAAGTGACACTACAGGGAGACCCCAGTTTATGCAGAGCCAGAGTGGCCTTGAAGTCCATCTTCAAGACTTTGAGAGATGAGGGAGAGGGCTATTTGATAGAACTACAACAAGTGGGCAGGGAGGAAGAAAGAGAGCCAGAAGTCATACCTGAGGTGATCCAGGACCTTCTATAGCAGCACTCCTCCGTGTTTCAGATGCCCCAGGGGCTACCACCTGTCAGATCCAGGGAGCATGCTATTGTGTTGAAGACCGGGGTAGCACCCGTCAGTGTGAGACCCTACAGATATCCCCATGCTCAGGAGGAGATTGAGAGGTTGGTAGCAGAGATGTTGGAGGCTCAGGTGATCCAGTCCAGTATGAGCCCATTTTCCAGTCCTGCACTCTTAGTGAAGAAGAAAGAAGGTAGTTGGTGATTCTGTGTAGACTACCGGGCCCTCAACAAGGAGACTGTGTTGGACAAGTTCCCTATTCCTGTGGTAGATGAACTTTTGGATGAACTTGGAGGAGCCACCATCTTCTCCAAGGTGGACTTGAAGTCTGGTTATCACCAGATTAGGATGAGGACTGAAGACATTCAGAAGAGGGCCTTCCGGACACATGAGGGCCATTATGAGTTTCTGGTGATGTCGTTCGGGCTCACTAACGCTCCCTCCACTTTCCAAGCCCTGATGAATCAGGTCTTTCAGCCCTACTTGAGGAGGTTTATTTTAGTCTTTTTTGATGATATATTGGTGTATAACAAATCTCTGCAGGACCAGATCACCCATCTTGGGGTGGTACTCACGACCTTATTGGAGCATCAGCTATATGCCAACCAAAAGAAGTGTTCTTTCGCTCAGAAGGAGGTGGAGTATCTGGGACACATCATTTCAGAGAGTGGGGTGGCAGCTGACACCACCAAGATAGAGGCCATGGTGAATTGGCCTACACCAAAATCCCTTAAAGGACTAAGGGGATTTTTGGGACTTACGGGCTATTACAGGAGGTTCATCAAGGGCTATGGCTCCATAGCAGTTCCTTTGACTGATCAGTTAAAAAAGGACAATTTTCAGTGGGGAGAAAAGGCGGAGGAGGCCATGAAGACCCTGAAGAAATCCATGACTAGTGCCCCGGTTTTGGCACTTCCAGATTTCACCCAGCAGTTTGTGGTTGAGACTGGCGCTTCAGGAGTAGGTTTGGGAGCGGTACTCATGCAGAATCATAGGCCGATTGCTTTCTTCAGCCGGATCTTATCACATAGAGCAAGGCTAAAATCAGTTTATGTGCGGGAACTGATGACCATTGTGTTGGCTATTCAAAAATGGCGGCCTTATCTATTGGGACAACGATTTGTAGTTCGTACTGATCAGCGGAGTCTGAAGTACTTACTGGAGCACAGATTAGTGGCAGAAGAACATCAGAGGTGGTTAGCCAAACTCTTGGGGTATGAGTTTGAAATTCAGTATAAGCCAGGGGTTCAAAACAAGGCGACGGATGCTCTTTCCCGCGTGGAGTGCTCACAGCTGATGGCACTATCTGTACCACAATTGGTAGACTGGGGTGAATTGGTGAAGGAAAATCAACATGTAGAGGAGCTAGAGAGAATTCGGGCGGCTATCCAGAAGGGAGGAGGGTTTAAAAGGGTATCACCTGGAGAACTCTCTTTTGTTTATACAAGGGGAGATTGGTACTACACCCATGACTCAGCATTTGTTCCCATTATTCTACGGGAGTACCACGATAGCCGTGTTGGTAGACATTCAGGGGTGGAGAAGACATATTGGCTGGTGAAAGCCGAATTTTTTTGGAAAGGGTTAAGAGGTGATGTCGAAGACATGGAAAGCAAATGTGACATTTGCCAACGGAACAAGTATCAAGCTTGTGCCCCTAGTGGGTTGCTGCAGCCCTTGGTGCTTCCAAACAAGATTTGGGAGGAAGTTACCATGGATTTCATTGAGGGATTACCCAAGTCTGATGGGTATACGGTCATAATGGTGGTAGTTGACCGGTTGAGCAAGTATAGCCATTTCATTCCACTACGGCACCCTTTTTCAGCTCCTACTGTAGCATCTACTTTCATCAGAGAGGTGGTTAGATTGCATGGGGTCCCCACTTCTATTGTCTCAGATAGGGACAAGGTATTCTTGAGCTCTTTTTGGAAGGAGATCTTCAAAATGCAGGGTACATTCTTGAAGCGCAGTACAACATACCACCCACAGACAGACGGACAGTCAGAGGTGGTGAACTGGAGCGTGGAGACTTACTTGAGATGCTTCGTTGGGGAGAGGCCTAAGCAGTGGGTCAAATGGCTACCATGGGCAGAATACTTGTACAACACTTGTTACCATACCGCAACTCAGTTCACACCTTTCAGGATTCTTTATGGAAGGGATCCACCACCGTTGGTGAATTATCAGAAGGGGACGACCCCTGTATATCTAGTGGATCAATACTTGGAGGAGAGGGATAAGGTGTTGGGAGAAATTGAGGGGAACACCTATTGAGAGCCCAACAGATCATGAAGACCAAGGCGGATGCTCACCGCAAGGATGTGACATTTGAGGTGGGAGAGATGGTATACCTGAAGCTATGACCTTACCGACAGAAGACATTAGCTAGCAGAAGAAGTGAAAAGCTCTCTCTCCGATACTACGGGCCTTTCGAGATCGAAAGAAAAGTTGGGATGGTGGCCTACCGTCTCAAGTTGCCTCTTCATTCCTCCATCCACCCTGTATTCCATGCATCAATATTGAAGAAGAGCATAGGGGATCATACCGTGACCACTCCTACTATACCCTGAGGCCTCACCGAGGATATGCAACTCTTACTAGAGCCACTACAGGTGAAGGAAGTGAGGAAGAATGATCAAGGCAAAAAGGGAGGTTCTGGTCGAGTGGAAGGACTTTACCGACACACACGAGGCTACTTGGGAGATATACGAAGCCATGCAGGCGCAATTTCCATATTTCAACCTTGAGGACAAGGTTGATCTTTCTAGAGGGCGGTATTGATGGACCGGTTCACCCGGTCCATCCTAGAACCGTGCGGGTCTATAGGAGGCGGGCAGACCGGTTTGGACAAAAAAGGGGCCCACCAACTTAAGTGGGGGTAATTTGGGGATGTGAGGGACTTTTGGATTGTATGAAGGGGGGCCATTAGGGTTTTATTGGGGGCATTATGAAAAGTGTATTCTCTTTCTAGTTTTTCTTCTTCTAGTTTCCTTCTTGTTCTTTTCTAGGGTTTTCTTGTGGGAAATCTTGTCCTTCTCGAAGTGGACAAACTTATCTTGTTTTCTCTTGGATTTCTAATGCAAATGTTCTTATTTTCTCATCTCAACAATCTTGTGATTAATTCTCTTTGGTTTTTGGTGGAGAAACTTCCTCTCTTTTGGGGGAAATTAGGGCAAAAACTGAAATTGTGAAACCCTAGGGGCGTATCAGATGTCTACTTCCGTATATGAATGTTGGGCCTTTGTTGATGTCTATTTAGTGTCTTATGTCTTTGTTATTCTTTTTTTTTTGTCATTTTATTTATTGGGTATTACATATATAGTATTTAAAACTTCACCATTTATACATTTAACACCTTAATTTCACTATTTACATGATATATCACACTTAACTCCTTTAAAGGTGAAACCCTAGTGCACGATGAAGATTGCAATGAGCTAGAGACAACGTCTCTATGGAGATCTCGTTGGGGAGGGGAATGTGGATGCCATGATGGGATTTTGATGGAGGACGCGAAGGGATTTTGCTTGTGATGGAATCGATGTCGTGCTATGTTGCACTGATACACCTGTTATGAAGGTGTGTTGTATCTTATTTGTGTCAGACACGGATACCCGTTCGATACGACACTAATACATGTCATATACGGCAATGACGTATCTGATTAAAAAAAAATTAAATTAAAAAAAGGACACGCCTATTAGATACGCTTATCCTAATTAAAAATAAAAAAAAGGCGACGCTTGAACCGTTGAAGCCCGTATAATATTACCGCGCTTGCGAGTTAGGGTATTTCATTTTACCTTTTGGGGTCGCGGCCTCGCGGGTTACAACCCTCTCCTCCCTTGCCTTGAATTCGCACAAGAGCTGACCCAGACAAAGCCCTAGCTAAAGCCCCTACTTACAGATCTCCCATCCCACACCTTCGTCTATCCCACGCATGACCTGGAGAAGACAACCTCCTCCCTCTTGTTCTTCTTTGTTTGCGAGACACTCGTGGTCCAAAAGTCCTCATGTCTTCCCCTGGTTCGCATGACACAGAGACGGAAGCTTCTTCTCTCGTAGTGCCTCCCTTCTGACCCCAAAGCTGAAGCCCGTCTCCTTCTTTGGTCAACCTAAGAGCATGAGGTCAGCTCCTCTCATGTGAGAAGCTCTAGATCAAACCTTTCTCATCGCCTCGCTCGCGCGTGGACAACATCCGAAGCCAAGCCCTCACCCTTGCTTTCGAGGTGAAATTTCTTTCTTTCTTTCTTTCTTCCTCTTCTTCTTCCCCCACTTCCTCTTCTTCTTCCTTGTCTCCTCCATCTTTCTCTTCTTCCTCTTCTTCTTCTTCTTTTTCTTCCTTGTCATATCCTCCATTTCTTCTTCTTTTTCTTCTCTTCCTTTCTTCTTTTTTCTCTATTGTGCTTTGTTTTGCTTTAAAAAAATTAAAAAGAAAAAAAAAAAACAAGTAATTTCATTATGCCATTTGATCACTTTTGAGGTCAAGAGAAACAATGATTTCGCCTCTTTTTTTTTCATGAACATATTTTCCGTTATGACTTGCCTAGTCCATTGCTTTATTCATGATATTGACAAGATGTTGCGATATTTAGATTTGAGATGATTTAACGCGCAAGATGTTTAACTATACCCCATGCTCTTGGTCTCCTTAATGAACAAATTAACTGACAATATGAGGTACAAATGATGTTGCTTTCATTTTTGATATTATAAGCTATAAGTCTACAAATGATGTTGCTTTTATTTTTTTTTTGTCATTTCAAATATTATGCTTTGATTGCTTTTTTTAATTTTTTATATATGATTTATAAATTACAATGACTTGTCCGCATCGTACGCGTTTCCTGTATTTTTAAGAATTGGCATGTCCCGTATCCGTATCGTGTCGTATCCGTGTTGCCGTATCTGTATCAGTGCAACAAAGATGGTGTGCAAAGCTGATGATGGGGTCAACAACATATGAAGACGAAGTTGCAATGGAATATGGGCAATATGTAATATTTTAAGAGGTTAAGTAGTTTATTTGATGTTATTTGAATTTTTAAGACGTATTTGAGTAAGTAATGATGTTTAGATGTTAAATATGTAAATGAAGTTTTGAGTGCTATGCATGTAAATACCCCTTTGTTTTTTTGTTTGTGGTGGGCATATTTTTTTATTGTTTCAGTGCTATTAGGGCTAGATTGTTCATAATAGTTAGGGCTACTATTGTAAATATAGAGGTCATGTTGTAATGAATAATGGTTTAAGATGAAATAGAGCTATCATGTTATGAATTTAATGACCTTAACACTAGGGGTATCAATACTTGACCCGACTTGGACCTGAATAAAAAAATTTTAGGTTCGAGTAAACACATTTGTCGGACGGGTCAAGTTCGGGTTTCATTTTTTGACTTGTTTTTAAAATTGGGTCGGGTTCGGCTTTACTTAAAAACTCAAAATCATCAACCTGAAAACAACTCAGGTCACCCCTGGCCTACCGCGATTCCTCACTCTTGCTTGGCTGTACCATCACATGCTCGAGTCTGCACTCCGCAACGAGCCTTCCGGTGCTCGAGTTCGCACCCTTACCCATGCCCGCACCATGCTCTTGCCCTCTCCTTGCCCACACTCGCGCTCGCCGCCTCTCCCGCTCTTGTCCCGTTTGCCTGCACATGCTCGCGCCTGAACTTGCTCACGCATGGCTATATTTCGAATTAACCGGTTTTATTGGTCAACCCAATAACCCAACAGGTCAGGTCCCAGTTTGAATTTTTGACCTGCTTACAAAATTGGGTTGTGTTAAGGTAAGCTGAATTTGGCTCGGGTCAATATCGGATTCAACTCGAACCTGACCCAAATACCTATTTTGACACCCCTACTTCACAGGAAATGAAAATAGAGAATTTTTTTTTTAAATTTTTTCATTGTATTAGTAAAAGCGAAGTTTGATAGGTTTTAAAGAAAATGAAGTATTGAAAAGTTGTTGAACCTGATAATTTTTCAGTACATGCGTGTAAATGCTTAGAAGATGAATGGATTTCTTGGCTTACAAAACTTTTTAATGTTATTTTGAGGGCTAAAAAGATGCCATATGAGGGGAGGAGTGTGTTGATTCATATTTTTAAGAATAATGGTGATGCACGAAAGTGTGCAAATTATAGAGGAATTAAGTTAATTTGTCATACATTAAAACTATAGGATAGAGTTATTGAGCATAGCTTACGACGTGATACTAATGTTTGTTAAAATCAATTTGGATTCATGTAGGGTAGGTCTAATATGGAAGCTATACATTTATTGAGAGGTTTGATGGAGAATAGAGAGAATAAGGAGGATCTACATATGATATTTATTGATTTAGAGAAAGCATGTGATCAAGTTCCGAGAGAAGTGCTTTGGAGAGTTCTAAAAAAAGAAGTTAATAATGCTTATATTCAAGTCATTAAGGATATGTATGTAGTTGCTAGTACTTGTGTTCAAACATAATTGTGGTATAACCAAGTATTTTCTTATTTCAGTTGGATTTCATCAAGGATTAGCTTTAAGCCCATATCATTTTGTTTTAGTCATGGATGTTCTTACTAGACATTTACGAGAGGATGTGCCCAGGTGTATGTTTTTTGCTAATGATATTCTTCTTGTTGATAAGATTAGAAATGGAGTTGAAGGAAAACTTGACTTATGGAAGTCAATCTTAGAGTTTAAAGGTTTTCGTTTGAGTAGATTTAAAATTGAATACATGGAGTGTAATTTTAGTAGTAATAGATCTAGTGGGGGGATTGTGATTTGTGCGATCAAGTCATTAATAAGAGTACACTATTAAGATATCTTGGGTTTATTGTTCAAAGTTATGGTGAAATAGATGAGGATATCATTAGTAGAATTCAAGTTGGATGGTTGAGGTGGAAGAATTTGTCATGCTTGTTGTGTGATTAAAAAGTACCCCTCAAATTTAAGGGAAAATTTTATAAGTTGGTGGTGTGACTTGAGTTGTTTTATGATGCAGAATGTTGGCTATTAGAAGAGAAGTATAAAATTTAGTGTTGTAGAGGGTGCTCAGGTGGATGAGTGGCTTCACTCTTAGAGACATAATGCGAAACGAGTATATACTTGAGAATTTTGGAGTAGCTCCTATAGTTGATAAGATTAGAGAGAGTCGCCTTGATGATTTGAACATATAAAACATCGACCTTCTGATGACCTGGTTAGGATAGTAGATGTATTGGATTTTATTTATGTTAAGAAAGGTAGAGGTTGACCTATAATAACTTGGCTAGAAAATATTAGAAATGAACTTTTTTTAATTAAATTTAAATGAGAATTTTACTCTTAACATGACACAATGGAGCAAAAAGATTCATGTAGCCGACCCTAACTCCCTAAGTAGTGCGATAAAACCTTGATGTTGTTGTTGGAAAATATACTTGATTTACTATATTTCATACATTTATTTAAATTTACCAAATTGTGTGAATTTTAACTAATTAAGTGTTAATTATATTTAAATAGGTCATTAAGTTATAATTAAAAAATTATTTTAAATTTTGATTATATATATTAAAATTTTTCATATTTATAATTCACCTACTCCACAAAATTGCCTCGTACACGCGCTAGTCTTATTGGCTTTGACGTAACTGTGTAGTGGCCTAATATTTGTAATCGAGCCCAATAATATTGGCAAGTCACTATGGATTATCTCTAGTCATTGTATCAGGAAAGGGTTGTTGGAGAGCTTTTTCAATGTTTTTTTAAATATGATTTGAAGTTATTTCTAAGTATATATGTTCAATTAGTTGTGATGAAAAAGCAAATAGATTTGTGAGCATTTGTTTAGAACCAATTACAAGGTTTTTTCTGGAGAAAATTGAATTACAAGCCTAAAGTGGCCATCCATAGCAAGTGTTTTTTAGGATCTCAAGTGGCAAAAACATTTCTCTCTCAATCTTAATGTATAGAGATTGATTTTAATGCCCAGTTTTTGTGATTGCGTTTGAATCTTTATGTATAGAACTTTGGCTTGGATTTTCACTTGTAAACCTTTGGTTTTGAGCCAAGTGGATCTTGGCGAAGCTTTGTGTGTAAAGCTTGAGTTTGCTGTTTGGATTAAGCGATGGGTGCTTTTGCCCCTTAGCATAGATGGTGTTATGGTTTATCCACCTACTCTAGGGAGTGAAGGAGATTGGCTTGTAGTACTAAAAGTCCTGTAGTGGATCTTAATTTGGCCTGGGGTTATGTGCTGATGTTGGTTGATCTGACGTTGAACTACAAAATAATTCTATTTTCTAAATATTTTCTAAGGCCTTTGATTTACTTTAATAGCACATTTATCTATCTTCTATTTGTTTTGAATTGAGATTGTAGTGAATGCTATAATTGATCTTGTGCATATGTAAACACTATATCTTGTGCTTAGCTTTCATTTGCTTACAGTAGTTGCATATATCCTTTTGATCACCATAACTTGTAGATTTGTGCTTGTGTGACTTTGGCATTTAGTATTTTAATTGCGCTGGCTTGCATAGTTAAGTTAACAATTAATATTGAGCTTAATAATCATAAATCATAAAATTGTTCACTAGCAGACTAACTTAATTATTTAGACTTCACGTTAAGTTTAACTATGTAGTGCGTTTTATTTTATATATTGATTTACTTAGATTTCTTCTAGTATATACAGACTGACTTATGAGATCAAACCTGTTTATAAGTACAATTCCAGTGTACCAGTTTTTATCTGCTTGATGCTCGCAGCTTACTGGATAGACTTTATGTGGGAATCTCTAACCTTTGAATAATGGATGGCTTCTGAAGAATCATTGCAAGGTTAAACTAGAAGACTTTGATATGGCGTTAACTTTTATTGTTTTTTATATAAAAATAACTTGGCCCTCCCTCTCTTTGATTTATTGTAGACTTTTCAATGGCTGTTTTTTCATTTTTGCTGTACTGCACCTTTAGGATCTCATCTTTACCAACCTGCTGGCTCTGTTTCTAGCTCTATCTCATTTTTTTCTAACTATTTAAAATTTGCTGTAGATATGCAATGAAATTTAAACGGCCAAGGAAGGTTT
This sequence comes from Dendrobium officinale, assembly GCA_019514585.1. Classification (NCBI taxonomy): domain Eukaryota; kingdom Viridiplantae; phylum Streptophyta; class Magnoliopsida; order Asparagales; family Orchidaceae; genus Dendrobium; species Dendrobium officinale. The sequence continues at coordinate 20,788,594 of CM033685.1, forward strand.
TTTTTTTCCCTCTTTGCGATTGGATAAAGAAAACTACTTGGTTCCAGAATTGTCATATTTGCTATCAAAACTCGAGAGAATTAAGCCCATGATCAGAATTTAAAGTTAATGTTAAACCCTCCCTTTTGCAGACCATCGATAATCGCCATTATTCCTTAGATCTCGGTTTCCTCTTGCTTCAATTCGATATACTGCAATTGACTGGGATCTCTTGTCCCTGTGGTTCTTTTTTTATTTTTTTTGCCTAATTTGCTTCCTCAATCTGTATAAAATGTCTTTTTTAATATTTTTTTAATCAAGTCTTATTTTTTTTTTTTAAAGGTTTGTGTGTGCTTTTCTTAACACAGACCAAATCTAATAATTTACTCTATTAATTTTGTCTTCGGAAGGATGATGTTTTATGTGACTAAATAATTTAAGGCGACTCTCTAATTTTATGTTAGTGGAGCAGCTCAATTTTTTTTCACACATATTTTCATTTTGTATTATATTTTTAAGAGTGAAAACGTTCATTCATTTAAGTATTCTCATCTCTAGAACACTCCTCTTTTAATTGTTAATATTCTACGCCATAATGAATTGTACGTCTTATCACCATCTTATAGAATTTTTTCTTAACTTCGAGCAATACTTTTCAAGCACATAATTGTCTGGATGCATTCCTCTACTTCAATCATCCAATTTGAATTCTTTTAATAATATCCCATCAATTTCACCATCACTTTGAACAATAGACTTGAGACATTTAAAACGTGCACTCTTATTAATAATTTTCTATCCAAAGTAGTTGGGTATTGAAAAGGGGTTATGAAAAGTTTAATCTTCTCAGGGAATCAGGAATTAATTTTGAATTTTAATTTTAAAATCAAATGATCCATTAGAAAAGGTGCATCACCTTGAGAGGTGGAAATAAAAGTTTAAAATGGGGTTTAGATTTAGAATTACAATTTCTATCTTAAATATCATAGCTAAATTTTGAAAAGAACTGCATATGACCCCGAAGGGTTAAAGTGAAGTTTGATCAAATAACTAATTATGATAATCTAGATGAATTATCATTAACCCATATTCGAAGTTTTATTAACAGATGATATATCTCCTCAAAGAAAGGAAATATCATTCGTTAACAATTGTTCGAACGTGGCGATAATGATCATTGGTGATTTTTATTTTTTAAAAGGAGATTAATTGAGCTTTAAAAATTAGTTTTTGGAAAATGTGGAAATGGGTTCTAAATCTCTTACGAGCGCAAGCTCTCGTAGTTAATTACATCGTAGGGAAGTTCAATTCTCAACGATTATTGTCGAATAAAATAATGGCGAAAATTATGTTCAAAAATTTTTTAGGAGTGATATCAATTGAGGTGAATTTTGGAATTTCAACAGGAATCAGATCAAATTGGAGCACTTATTTCAGGGGTCAATGGAGGAGAGGTAGGAGACACTTTGATATTATAAAATAATTCAGAAGTGTCCCAACCTAATCTATGTGTTGGGCTTTAAATTTTTTATTGAGAACAATATTTAATTTGAGTTGAGTGATTTATTAAAAATCTTGAGATTATATTTCTGATTTAAATGTTACGGTCTTATGATCCAAAATTTGCTATGGATCTTAAGTCTAGATTGGACACTAGACCACAGTAGCCCAAACATAATTAATGCAGTACAAAATCTAGACTTACCCCGGCTTAGATTAGGGAGCCAGCTAACCACTAAGTTGATTTAAAATTCATGAGTTTGATTATCATTATAAAAGAGTGGTAGAGATGTTATTAAAGTTTTTGAGAATTGGGATCGACATCTAAAGCAGATTTTAGAATTGATCAACATGCAGCTGACATATCATGAATTGGAGGTCATTTGACTGGATTTCCGGGTGATAGAAAAGTTTATCCATAAAGGGTTTCAGGACTTGGGCTTTTGCCCTTAGGTTTTTAATTTATGAATTTGGGTTTGGATTGCATTTTGGACTTGATTGACGGAATTTGAGTTGTTGATGCCAATCATAATCAAGTGAATGATTCGGATTAATCTGAGTATGATTGAAGGTTGATTGGAGGTTGACTTAGGTTCTGGATTGAGAATTGAGGTGGGATTTGAATGAGAATTTGATCAAGGACCTGGGCTAAAACTTGGATGAGATCTAAATGACTGACTGGTGGAGAATTCCCTTCCCTTAGATCACTAGAGGGAGATTTGGATTGGTCCTCATGATCTCTTATAAAAATGAGGTCAACAAACTAAAGCAGAAAAAATATGAGCTTAAAGTTAATCCTATATGTAATTAAGCTCAAACCATCTTGTGTTTGAGCACAAGTAGCAATTTTCTACGTACATATCCTTAATGATTTGATAAAGGACTTAAACGAAGTATACTCAAGTCTTTTTCAGTTTACATAATTAACAAAGGCATTAAGTATATGAATAGTAGAGATGACCTCATAGATGGCAGTTGGTAAAGATACGTGCAAATTCTAGTTATTATCTTGCAAGAGTGGCTTGACTCTTATGTCAAATGAATTTATGCCATAAAATCTAGTAATCCTACTCATAATAATCATTGATGAAGAACTTGAAAGAAGATTCTCTACTCCTTGTCAATTGACATAATCAATAAAGTCATTAACTATAGGGGTGTCAATTTCGAGTCACGGGTCTGATTCGGGTCGAACCCGGAACTGACTCGCGTTCAAATGGGTCAACCCTAACTCGACCTGGGTATGTAAATAGGTTTGAAATGTGGACCCGGACCGGACTCGTCGGGTTGCCTGATTGACCCAACCTGACACTAGACAGCAGAACGCGCGCAAGCGTAAGCTAATGCACTCAGGCCAGAGTGGGTGAGCGCAGGCAGGTGCTGGTGCGTGATCGGGCAGCCTTGGGTGCGAGGGTGGTAGGCTGGCAGGCACGGGCAGCCTCGGCGGGCGCTCGGGCGGCAGGCTAGCAGGCACGATCGCACAAGCAACTGAGCGGGAAGGGCGTAGGCAGCCGTGGGCGGTGTGCATGCAGGCGGGGCAGGTTCGTAGGCAGCCAGGGCGGTTCGCGGGCAGTTGATTTTAAACAAGTTTGCGGGTTTAGCCAACAACCCGTCGGGTCAACCCAAACCCTACCCGTTTTTCAAACGGATCAAATTCTGGAACCCGAACCCGACCCATTTTGAAATCGGGTTGGGTCAAACCCAAATTTTTGGGTCTAGTTCGAGTCGGGTTTTCGTGTCGTGTCAAATATTGACTCCCCTAATTAACTATATGGATAGTAGAAATGACCTCATTGATAATAGCTTGTAAGGATCCAAGTAAATTCTGCTTATTATCTAAAATATACAGAATAAGAGTAGAATTCTTTGCCGATGAATCTATGTGTGTGTGAGAGAGAGAGAGGATCCATTAATTCATAGACATTTTTCATTGCACCAGAAGCTCAAAAAAAGTGATTTTTATCAGAGTTAACTTGAAAAGTGAATCTCTCTTTTAGTAAAATGAGCAACATTAGTAATTTTTTTTTTATAAAATAGAGATATTTTAATTTCTACTCCACCAAACAAGCGGGCTATTGGAATTTCCAAGATAACAAATGATTGAACAAATATAAGCAGAACTAAGAGTTTGGATAGCCGGAATATACAAACCCCCCATATGTCTTGGAAGGCTGGTGTTTTCTCAATATATAACATGAAGTTTTTTGGAATTAGTTTTGCCATTGAAAAGGAATTTAACACAAAGTATGTTAATGAATTTGCAATACCTTTTGGGTAAAAACAAAACTATTATCTAGTATGCAGTGATGTTCCAAATGTTATATTTTAGAAGTTAGAGTTTCCCCACCAATGAGAGCATTTTTTTTTATTTCGAACCGTAAAGAAGAATATTGGCTTTGTGCATTGGAGGTTGGAAGTCAGTAATATGAAGCCTTTTGGTAGAACAATTATTAGGTCAGGTGACCTAACGTAGCTCTACGTTCGAACGCCAATAATATGTCGCCACGTGGTCTTACTCAATACCGCGCGGCCCGACAACTTGACCCGGGATTGCTATGTTCGCGTATTGCTCGGTATTGCTAGATATTGCTTGGCAATAATGAAAAACATCGCTCTGTGAAGACCAATACTGAGAAATACCGAGCAATACCGAGAAAAACTCAGTATTGCTTGGTATTTCTCGGTATTGCTCGGTATTGGTCTTCACAAAATGGTATTTCTCATTATTGTCGAGCAAAATCGACCAATACCGAGCAAATACCGAGCAATACCTAGCAACATGCGAACATAGCAATCCCGTCTCCGTTCCGGGACAGAGTTGTAAGGGCCGCGCGGTAAATAGTGAGAACACGTGACACTATTTTACTGGCGTCTGAACGTAGAGCTACGTCAGGTGACCGGACCAAACAAAACTTCCTTTTGGTATAGATCAAGATAACCCAATTTTCTGAGAGAAGCATGAATCATATTGTAGTTAAGGATATTGTAAAACTTCAATGGGCTAGGTGTGGGAGGAAAAGCATGAATAATTTTTCCTTTGATTTATGTGTAATCTAGATTTTTTCCCCAAATTTCATGAGGATATTTTTGAGAGAAGCTGCATTGGGAGTGTTAGCTCTCCCAAAAACTAAGAGACCATCTACATAAAGGTGTGGAAAATGACAACTAAATTATTTAATATCAAATAAGTATTGCTCCTTATACGACTTTTAAATAGATTAGAGAGGCTATCCATAATAATGTAAAAGAGGTATGGAGATAGAGAAAATCCTTGTATCAATATGGATGAGGAACTGAAAAACCCTTCAATAGAGTTGTTAATATTTATACAATAATGAACATTCTTGGTGGAAGACCATAAAATTGATATGGAGTTGGTGGAATGGTGAGGGGTTTAAAGGGATATACTAGTAGAAATATCAAGATTAATCTAATTTAGAATATCACATTAGGGAGGAGATTTATATGACTTGCTAGAATTAAATTCAGAAGAATTATTTTTTTTATCTTTTTAAATAATCAACCAGAGCTTTTCAACAATAAATCTGTATATCCAGTCAAAGCAACTAACTATTACATACCTCAAAATATTGCACTATATTCTTTTTTTTTCAAAATTAATATACAATAGGTAGGAGATTACTCTATCACTAATATATCACAAACTACTAGCTACAAACAATAATAATAATAAAAATAATAATAAAAACAGAACAAAATCTAAAGATAACCAGATGATCTCTTCTTAAAAGAAAAAAATTGCCACCTTCTTACATAGGATATCATATTTTAACAGTGAATCTATTTTATAATGTTAACAACAAACCTTTCTTGTTTATGCAAATGCCACTGTCAAAATGAAACAGGAAATAATCAATTCTCTTTATTACAAAAAATCTATGTAATAATCAAAATTATTGAAAATTAAAATAAGGTTTGAGTTACTTACAACAAATAGAAGATATTTGAAATTTACATTTTTCATTAAAAAATATTTCAAAGAAAAAAATGATTTTTACAATCTATCCACCTTAGAAAAATGTCATCCCCGGTATTTCCTTTAAAGATTTGGGAAAAAAATCAATATAAAAAAATTCATAAAATCAAAACTCAAATCGAATCAAAACAAATGACGGATGAAAACTCAATCAATTAAATGTAGAAATGACAAATCTACACTAACCAACTTCTACCCCACTCATAAATTAATTCATATAGCTCTTGTTTCGATCCAATTCTTCCGACAATCGCTCTAATACTAATTTGTAACGCTCCAAAATCAAATTTGGAAGAATTATTTATTTTATCTTTTTTATTAACCAAAGAAAGCTTCTAAGCAATAAATCTTTATTTCTAGTGAAAGCAAATAACAATTAGTTACCTCAAAATATTATATTATATTCATTCTTTCAAAATTAATATATAATAGCCAAGATATCACTCTATCGCTAATCTATCAACAACAAACGAAAGCAACTAAATCATATACATCAAGATATTTTATTATTAATTCAACAAAATATTATTTATACTAGCCAGGGGTTCATTATAATCACTAATTTATCTCAAGCTCCTGATTACAAAAGAATAAAAAAATATTGAATTAAAAAAAGATTGAGGATCTCTGTCAACCTCACTACAACTAGTCTTGTTCCCTTCCCTGACCTGAAATCATTTAAACTACATATATTGAGCTAAAAAAACAAGAATGAAAATCAAAACTCTATTACTTTTTTCAATGCAAGACAAAAGAATCAATATGTACATTCAATTATAGTCAATATTAATCATCATTTAATATGGGCATCAAATACTTCAAAATGTAATATTAAAATTAATAAGTTCAGTGAAATTAAAAGAAATCTATCAAATAAAAAGAATACAGTAAAGAGTAGTATCATCCAATGAATAATGTCAATATTTTATACTATATTATATTAATATTAATGCTAGTATGAGCTATCAATCTGTTAGTTTAATATACTATATGGTAAATATCATCATGAGTAAAATTATGAAAGTAATGCATGACTTTCAACTTTAATGTGGTGTTTTTCAACATCTTTACCCCAACTACTTTCCAGTTGGTCATCAGTCATATAAATGATCACTTATCAAATTAGTCAATTATCATATTTTGGTGGCTTTCAATAATAAGTACGAGTCGTCACCCTTTGCCCGTCGGCGTAATTGGTCGTCTGTTATAGGCTATAATCGTGATAGCATAAAACATTTTAAAGGAAAGCCCGTTATCCCACCCTCTTACACGAGGTATTATGTTTTAACAGTCAACCCATTTATAATGTTAAGAGCCAGCCTTTCTTACTTACGAAAATGCCACAATCAAAATACGGCAGGAAATAATCAATTTTGTGTATTACAAGAAAATCTATATAATATAAAAATCATTGAAAACTAAAATGAGATTTGAGTTACTTACAAAAAATAAAAATAAAAAAATCTAAAAAAAATTGATAGATGAAAAAGCCTCAAACAACCATCTCTCTCTTCCCTCTCTCCTCTTCCGTAAGGCATGACGTTGAAATTCAAAATTTTTATCTAAGAAAATCATCAAAAAAATAAATTATTACAATTTATGTGAGATAAATGTAATAAATAATGGTGTAGAGTTAGTTTAGGGTGCGAACTTATAATTTGGAGTTAATGGTGAAATTAAGTGGGGATTTTTGATAATTTTGAGGTGTAGAAAATAAGACTAAGTTCTAGTATGTAAAAAAACATGAGCCTAGTCTACTTTTGAGATTTTAATGATTTCCAATATTATTGAATAAATCACTTGACATTTCTGCAGCATGTATAGGTTATTTTGTTATACTAATATTTTTAGTATGACGCATGAAATAAAGCTATATATAACATACAAGATGTTAAATATGGAAGAAAAATGAGCTTAATAATTATAGAAAAGAGAGTTGACAAACGTGCATGTAACATGACTATGGATTTTAATTTTCTTAAGTCATTATATATTTAGGGTTTATATTGGCAAGACAACTATGCATATACTACTGAGTATATATTAAAATTGAACACTTTATTTTTTGGGTAATTTATACCGTGCAATCTTAATCATATTGTATGATCTTTATTGTAATGTACAATTAGTTATTATAGAAATTAATTCAAGAGCTTAATAAAAATTAAAATAATAATAATAATTCAGTAAATTAATTATATTGTAAGATATCAATCATCTAGGATGATTAGTTATTTTGATAATATTCCCTCATGATTTTGGACTTTCAAAGATAGGAAGATTTGAGTTTTAAAATATAAACTAATTGTAATGTAAGAACTAGTTTGTACTATACAAATATTAATATACTTTGCCTATTTTGGAGTGGGAATTAAGCAAAATCATTTTTAAATATCATATTATCTAATCTAAATTATATACAGTAAAAAAATTTACTTTTATTAGACAAACCATTGTTAATCCAGGACAAAATCCATGAGTTAATTCAATTAATCATATAATCCGATCCAATAGAACTCAAATTATGAGTATTTCCTCAAATTGAACTAATCGAAGAATAAATGCCACTATTCGTATTGTATGATTAAAGTACTAAATTAAATTTATGACTTTCTTTAAATAGGTAATTCTAGTTTTATTGAAAAAAATTGAAAGTGTGTGAGGCAAAAAATTCATTATAGACATTTTTTATAGAGGGTCCTTAGAGAAAAGGAGATTATTCTCTTTCTTTTTGGAATCTTATATAAACAACTTGGAAAGTAAGGGTGAGGTTGAAAGAAGGTCCATGGGGTGTTCAAGGGTCATGTGAGAGATCACGTAGTTGCTCTAGTCAGCCTGCACCTTTTGTCCTCTATTATTTCTATTGGGAGTTCTTAGAAAAGAGCTTTAGAGAGAGTCTTTAGGTGAAAGAAAGACTTATGACTAGTGGAGCTGACTAAGGGAAAGACATCTCCACCATTTCAAGGAGTAGAAGGAAGGTGAAGACACCTCTGCCATGCAGGAAGTAGAAGGGAGGCATCTATGTTGTATTGGAAAGTTGAAGGAGTGAGTCTAAGCTTTTTGGGAAGGAAGAGCTTGTAAAAATTATTTTTCACCTAGTAATAGCAAAGAGATTCTCCACCTAATAAATAAGTAAATGTCATTGCTCTTAAAATAATATTAATAGTAATAATAATAAAAAAATAACTTTAAATTTTGAAGTTTAACTAGTGCATTCTAAACTACTTTTGTTGCAAAATTCTTTGTTCTTCAATAGATTTTTTAAATAACCAATTCATCCATCTTTTGATTGTTTCAAGTCACTTTTATTTGATATTAGAGTGGGGTTCATATATTTTTTGGTTTAATCAACTCAAGTAGATTCTAGCATGTAATAACTTGGAAATATGAACACTACAAAAGGGTATTCCATTACCCGACCACCACTGCTTGGTAATATACCTTTTAATTTCTAGAAAACTTACATGTTAGCATTTTTATAATGTATTGAATTTATAATGTGGAACTTAGTGATGGTAGGATACACACCACCATATAGAATAGATAATGGAATTAAAGTTGACATTCCCTTTACTAAATGGAGCTTGAGGATAGAGAATTATCACAACTAATTGGTAAATGTTTAAATTATTTTTTTTCTAGTACATTGAAATTGAAGATCATATGCGCATTTCTGCTTATAAAACTTGCAAACAAAATTGGAATAAACTATGTTTTACTTATAAAGGCATAGATGAAGTTAAACAATGACACATGAACATCCTATTACATGACTACAAACATTTTTGCATGCAACATGGTGTGGCAATTTATGTATGTATACTAGATTAACAAAGACCATCACATTCTTGCATGCCTTAGGTAGAGAAATTTCTAATCCTTCAAAATTTTACAAGATATTATGATGTTTGCTTGAATCTTGGGATGCTAGCGTGATGATCATATATGCATCTAACGATTTAAATGTTTATTCTGTTGATAAATTTCTTGGTTCTTTAATTGCTTATAGGCAAAAGATTAGGCAAACAAATTTTGATGTTGCTGAAAAAAAAAGGAATATGATTACACTGAAAGCCAATGACTAAAAAAATATTAATTTTGAAGGAGAAGAAAATGATGATATCACATTGATTATCAAATAATTCAAAATTTCTTAAATTTCAAGCATTGATGTCAAAATAAAAAATGGAGAGGAAATAGTAACAAATTGATTAAGATTTTGACTGACAATATGTGATTTGAATTTAAAAGATAGGATATATCATATCAAACTGCCCTAATCTTAAGAGCCAACCTATAAAAAAAAACAAGCCGAGGAAAAGGGTAATTTGAAAAATAATAAAAGGATAGGTTAAAGGGCCTTCTAGGCCAACTTCAACTATGGATCACTAGAAATAGAAGCTGAAAAAGTGATCACAAACCTATATCTCATGGCAAAAGATAGTAGTAACATCTATGATGAAGAATATGTATATGGCTTTTTATATGATGAACTACTATCATTTTTTTAAAAAAATGAGAACATGTTATAAAAAGCTAAATAATAAAATCTCTAGATCAAGCATGAATACAATGCATCAGAAGATGACCACTTGGATCTAGTAAAAAAATTTACATGTTTAAAAATTGAACACATTGTATTTTTGCAATCTAGCAATCTAGTTAATAAAAGGAGCAATAAAAGTTGAAAGATGATCTTAAGGACAATATACAAATGCATATTGATTTAGACTTACATACAAAATATTAGATGAAGTGGTCTTGCATTTACAAGATAGAAAACATGAAGCATATGTGAAATTAGGCATCCCGAAATCGAACAAAGAAGTGTATGAAAGGGAGAAAGTTTCCTTCACAGCAAGCAAACTCCCAACGTTGCGTCCGATCAAAATGTTATAACTTCCCATCCGAATAGAAGGGAACGTCGTGCATCGTACAAGGAGCGAAGTAAAATAACGCACAAAAGGGAGAAAGTTTCCTTCACAGCTTGCAAACTCATGTTCTTGCTTCCGATCAAAATGTTGTAATTTTTGATCCAAGTGGAAGGGAACGTTGTCCAAGGAATGAAGTCGAACAGCGAACGAAAGGGAGAAAGTTTCCTTCACAACGAGGGAATTCTCGTCGCCGCTTTCGATCAAAATTTTGTAATTTTCGATCCAAATGGAAGGGAACATCGTCCAAGAAGAGAAGTTAAACAATGCACGAAAGGGAAAAAGTTTCCTTCACATTGAGCAAACTCCCCTCGTTACTTTAGATCAAAATGTTGTAACTTTCGATCCGAATGGAAGGGAACATCATCCAAGGAGAGAGGCTGAACATCGAATGAAAGGTAGAAAGTTTCCTTCACTGCATGCAAACTCCTGTTGTTGCTTCTGATCAAAATGTTGCAACTTTCGATCCAAATGGAAGGGAATGACGTCCAAGGAGTGAAGTTGAATAGCGCATGAAAGGGAGAAAGTTTCCTTCACAGCGAGGGAATTCCAGTCACTGCTTTTGATCAAAATTTTGTAATTTTTGATCCAAATGGAAGGGAACATCGTCCAAGGAGTGAAGTAAAACAATGCACGAAGGGGAAAAAGTTTCATTTATATTGAGCAAACTCCCCTCGTTGCTTCCGATCAAAATGTTGTAACTTCCGATCTGAATGGAAGGGAACATCATCCAAGGAGAGAAGTTGAACAACACTCGAAAGGTAGAAAGTTTCCATCATAGCGAATGAACTCCCATCATTGCTTCTAATCAAAATGTTGTAACTTCCAATTCGAATGGAAGGGAACGTCATCCAAGGAGCGAAGTCAAACATCACACGAAAGGGAGAAAGTTTTCTTCGTAGTGAGCAAACTCCCGACGTTGCTTCCGATGAAAAGGTTGTGACTTCCGTTTTCAACTGGAAGGGAACATCATCGAAGAGAGAACTATGTGGGTCAGGTTCGGGTTGACCCAAACCCGAAGTGGGTCGGGTTTGGGTCCGAAAAAATAACCATTTATAAAAGTGGGTCCGGTTTAAGATGACCCGAATAGTGTTGGGTCAGTTTTAGATTTGACCCAAACATGTCTCGTGACCTGATTTTGACAACCCTAATGTAAGAAGTTAAATATGGAAGAAAATGAGCTCAAGAATTATAGAAATGAGAGTTATCAAACTTATAACACGTGTCTGTACTTTTTATTTCTTGAGTCATTATACGTTTAGGTTTATGTTAGCAAAATAATCAAGCCCCACACTCATGAATGGGGATCAAAATTGAATACTATTTTTTTGGTAAAGTTGTACTATACAATCTTAATTGTATTGTATGATCAGTTATTATAGAAACTAAATCAAGTGCTTGATAAACAATAATAAAATAAAAAAGAACTAAATTAAATGGACTATACTATCTTGATCATCCAAGATTATTTGTTAGTTTAATAATAATCGCATGTGATTCTAGACTACCAAAAATGCATAAATTTGAATTTTAAAAATTGTGCTAATCCTACTATATGAACTAGTTCTTATTGTATGCATATTAATATACTTTGCCTATTTTGGAGCGAGAATTAAGTAATCAAATAAAAGTTAAATCATTTTTAAATATCTTACTGCCTGATCTAAATTGCATAATACAAACAAACAAAAATTTTGTTGGACAAACTATTTTTCATCCAAGACAATCCTTAAGTTAATTCAACTAATCGTATCATAGGATCTATGTCATACAATTTGATCAAATAAAATTTAAATTATGTGTATTTTCTAAGATTGAACTAATCAGGTAGTATGAACCACCATTTATATTATACGATCAGAGTATTAAAATTAAAATTTAGGAGTTGCATTAAATAGGGAATTTTGGTTCTATTAACCAAAAAAATGTTATGAGATGCAAGAGATTCATTAGAGATGTTTTTTATGAGAAGTTCCTTGGACAAATGGAGGCTGTTCTATTTCTTTATGAGAGCTTATACAAAAAACTTAGGGAGAGATGGTGAGGTTGAGAGAAGATTGATTGAGGAGTTTAGGGGTTATGTGAGGGAGATCAGATGGTTTTTCTTGTCGACCATCATCTTTGTCCATTAGTGTTTGTGTTGGGAGTTCTTGGAGAGGAGCTCTAGAAAGAATTTGTGTGAAAGACATGTTACTAGTAGAGGAGGCTAAGGGATCACCATCTCCAACATTTCAAGGATTAGATGTGTTAAGATAGTTGCTATTTGAATGCTTTACATTTTTGCAACTTATGTAGTTTTGATGATTCCAAACATTATTGTTCAAATGTGTAATTATCTCCTAACAATTTTAGAAGATTTGTATTTGCTCTTGTGTGTACTAATATTTCAGAAAAAATGAACTCCAAACTACGAAGACTTCAAATCAAATTCAGAATGAGATACTATGTAAAATTTGATGTTTGCATTTCTTTGAAATTAAATTGAAAGGGAGTGATTGTAATTGAGTGAATAAAAACATACACACACACACATAATGAGATCATAAAAAATTTATACTGATCGTACTGGACGATATACGTTAGTACGGGACGATCAGACAGTTATCTCCTATTGAGCACATGGAACGAATAGGAACTTGCTTAAAAATTTTTCAAAGTCCTATTCATCCAGGACAAATTTTACAATTGTCCAGGATGATTGGTTCTCTGTAAAATTTTCGTCCAGACGAAATTAAATTATCGTCAATGGCGATTGGTCCTCTGGAAAAATTTCATCCAGACAAAATTAATAATCGTCCAGGATGATCTGGTCTCTAGAAAATTTTTGTCCAGACGAAATTAAATTATCGTCCATGGCAATTGGTCCTTTTGAAAATTTTCGTCCAGACAAAATAAATAATCGTCCAGGACGATCGGTCCTCTGTAAAAATGTCGTCCAGACGAATAAATTTTCGTCCAAACGATTAACCGACTTAGAACGGTCTTCAGCAGTTTCTAGAACCGACCTAGTATTAACCGTTCGTACCGGACGAACCTAGTTCGTACGGGACGATCAGCTGTACGAAGACATTTCGTACACATGTACAAACGGGGTCATTTCAAATCGTTTAAGTAAAATCGTCCAGAACGATCCACGATCGTACGGGACGATCCACTGCGTACAGAATTGAAAAATTGCAGTTTTTGGGCGGTTTTTCTTGTCTTTTGTATATATAGTCCAAATTAGACTGCCATCCAATCTTTTTGTCATTTGATCTTCGTGCCTCTTGAGAGAATAGCAAAGGAGAGAGTGGAAGAGAGCATTCAAAGGAGGATTCCTACCATTAGAGCGAGAAGGCTTCACTTGGATTTCAAAGGTAAGAGTCTCAACTTGTGAATTGGGATTACTTCACTCTTTTCCTTCTTCCTTCTAGATTCTTGTGAGAAGATCTGTCAAGGAGATCTGGTTATCTGCCGACACTTGGAGAGTGGGAACAGACGAAGGGTTCGCTGCCTACACTTGGAGAGTGTGAATAGCCGAAGGGTTTGTTGCCTACACTATGAGAGTGTGAATAGCTGAAGGGTTCTCTGCCTACACTTGAAAAGTGTGAACAGCCGAAGGGTTCTCTGCCTACACTAGGAGAGTGTGAAAGGACGACGGTTCTCTGCCAACATTGTGGATTGTGTAAAAGGATGATGGTTCTCTACCTATACTTGGAAAGTGTGAACAGCCGAAGGGTTCTCTGCCTACACTAGGAGAGTATGAAAAGGATGATGGTTCTCTGCCAACACTGTGGATTGTGTAAAAGGACGACGGTTCTCTGCCAACACTGTGGATTGTGTAAAAGGATGACGATTCTCTATCGCACCGGGCAGTGGTGAAAAGAGTGTGTTGTAAAGGCTTCTCCGCCTTGCTGTGGGTGCAAAAGGAGAGTCACTATTAGTATTAGTGCAATACTCAGAGGGTGCCTCTGGGGAGTAGATGTAGGTCTGGTTTTAGACCGAACCACTATAAATCTGGTGTCATTTACTTTACTGTTTTTACGTTTTCGCATTTTAATTCTTAGTCTTAAAAACTCTGTGGTTGAAAAACTTTTTCTACAAAACTTAAAAGAAACAATTCTTATTTCAGTTCAACATAATTTTAAAAGAGGGCTTAAAATTTTTTAAACTACCAATTCACTCCCCCTCTTGGTAGACTTTGGGACATTAACTTAGGCTTAACAACCTAATTACTAGACTCAACAAGTGGTATCAAAGCTTCGTTTCAAAATCATAAGTTTGAACTACTTTTTGATTAACGTAGATGGCTACATTCGGAAACCGAAACACACCTGAAGATTACTCTATCACTAGACCTCCACTGTTTGATAATATTCCTTTTGATTTTTGGAAAACACGTATGTCTACTTTCTTACAGTCACTTGATTATCGCATGTGGATGCTAGTCCAGGAAGGTTACACAAAACCAACTAGATTAGTTGATGGAGTTAGGGTAGAAACACCTTATGCAGATTGGACTATAGAAGAACGTGACTTAGCACAATTAAATGCCAAATATTTAAATAGTTTCTTCTGTGCTTTAAAATCTGAAGACTACATGCGGGTTTCCACTTGCAAAAGCGAAAAAGACATATGGGATAGACTTTGTATAACTTATGAAGGAACAAATGAGGTTAAGCAATCAAGACTCAATATCTTGTTACATGACTATGAATTGTTTCGCATGAAACCTAATGAATCGATTTTTTACATGTACACAAGATTCACACAAATTGTCACTTCTTTGCATGCACTTGGTAGGGAATTAACAAATGCTGAAATGGTCAATAAAATACTTCAATATTTACCTACTGCTTATGATGCTAAAATTACTACAATTACAGAGTCTAAAGATCTTAACATTTACTCTATTGATAATCTTCTTGGTTCACTCATTGCTTATGAGCAAGGAGTAAGTCAAAGAAAGATTGATGCAGGTGAACCACGAAAGGAGAAAAATATTGCACTAAAAGTGGAAGAGTCAGAGAGTGAACACTCACAACCTGATGATGAAGATGATATTGCACTAATGACAAGATAATTCAGAAGCTTTTTAAAGAGAAAGCAGAAGAGACGCCAGCAATGGAACAGATGTAAGTTTAACAGAAATGGCAAGGTTTCTAATGAAGTGATTTGTTATGAATGCAGGAAACCAGGTCATATAAAGACTGATTGTCCAAAACTCAAAGCCACTCCTAGCAAGGAGAAGGTAGAGGAGAAACCAATGGTAAAGAAGGGCAAGAAGAAGTTTCAAAGAGCTTTCTGGGCGGACTCAGCTTCAGACTCATCTGAGACTGAAAAAGAAGAAGAAATCACCAACCTTTGCTTGATGGCAGATAATGTTGAACACTCAGATCAAGAAGAGGTATATGGCTTAACCTATGATGAATTGTTTGAAGTTTCTGAACACATGCATGATGCATATAGGAAAATGAAAAAGATGCATGTTAGTTTAGGTTTAGAATTGGAAGAGCTTAAGAAGGAACATGAAATCCTTAGGAAAGATCATGCTTTAATAGATGACAATCACATGAAATTACTTGATGAATATGATGACTTAAATAAAAATTTTGAGATTTTAAAATCATCCTATGCTGAACTTGAAAAAGATTTTAAAAATTTTAAGGATGAATCTGAGAGAAAAACATATCGAACCAATTATACAAATCGAATCTTGGAAGATATGAATTCATTTTATAAATTGATAATAAGAGCTCTCGAGAATAATAGGATTCCCCCTAAACTTGAAGATTTTACAAATCCTAAATATTATCCTAAATTCATGAAATCCCTTAGAAGACAATCATATGGAAGAAAATATAGGAATATTTTTCCTAATGTTAAATGTAATAATTGTGAATTTTTGGGACATATAGCTCACACCTGTACTTTAAAGATGAAATCTAATTTTGTGTGGAGAACTAAGATGCATAAAGCTAGACATATCATACATGCATCTGATTATAAATTTCTTAAAGGTGAACCCAAACTTGTTTGGATTCCCAGGTCTAATATTTGAGAATTTTGCAGGATTGCTCTCACACAAGACCTCATGAGAGCATATGGTACCTGGACAGTAGATGTTCAAAGCATATGACTGGAGATACTGCTCAATTCATATCGCTGGAAGCCAGGAATGGAGGCAAGGTTACACTTGGAAATAATACCTCAAAGAAAGTGGTTGAATCAGGTATGATTGGAAATTTCAAAAACTTTTTCATAGATAATGTGTTATTGGTTGAAGGTTTAAAACATAATCTATTAAGTATAAGTCAGCTATGTGATAAGGGCTATAATGTGAAATTTTTACATACTAGCTGCATATTAAGCCTAAATGGAAAAGAAGACTTAAATGGAAAAAGGGTTAACAATGTTTACATGTTAGATTTGAATTTTATTCTATCTCCTATTGCTTTTTGTTTAAAAACTGTTTCTGATGAATCATGGCTTTGGCATAGGAGACTTTGTCATTCTAGTATGAAAAACCTTAGGAGAATTACCCAAAAGAATTTAGTGAGAGGTATACCAAAACTAGACTTTACTAAGGACCACCTTTGTGATGCATGTCAATTAAGAAAACAAGTGAAGTCCTCTTTTAAGTCCAATAAGGATCTTAGAACCAGTAAACCTTTGGAAATTCTTCACATGGATCTTTTTGGACCAGTAGGAACTGTAAGTCTAGGAGGGAAGGTATACGGATTTGTTATAGTGGATGATTTCTCAAGATTCACCTGGGTTAGATTTCTTTTTCATAAAAGTGAATCATTTGAGGAATTCAAAAATTTTTCAACTTGGATTCAAAGAAAACTAGGATGTGAAATAATTTCTTTACAAAGTGATCATGGAGGAGAATTTGAAAATGAAAGATTTGAAAATTTTTGTAAAGAAAAAGGGATTGATTACAATTTTTCTGCACCTAGAATCCCTCAACAAAATGGGGTAGTTGAAAGGAAAAACAGAATATTAATATAAGCCGCCCGAGCAATGTTGGCAGAATACTCACTTCCTAGATATTTTTGGGTTGAGGCAGTTAGCACTGCATGTTATGTTCTGAATAGGGTGAAAGTGAGATCAAATTTAAATAAAATACCCTATGAGTTACTAAAAGGTAGAACACCTAACTTGTCACATTTGTATATTTTTGGTTGCAAGGTGTTCATACATAACAATGGAAAATCTGCCTTAGGAAAATTTGATCCAAAATCAGATGAAGGAATTTTTGTTGGATATTCAAGTATTGAAAAATCTTATAGGGTATTCAACAAAAGAACTTTAGTCATTGAAGAAACCACACATGTTGTATTTGATGAATCTGGAAATTTGGAAGAGCCAAATATTGTTGAAGAAGAGATTGAGGAAAACTCCCAAAAGATTGATAGATTAAATTTGGAAAAAAATGTGAAAGAAAATTTGGAAAGAGAAAACCCTTTGCCTAGAGATTTGAGATTTTCTAAAAACCATCCAAGAGAATTGATTATAGGTGAACCTAATGAGGGTGTTAGAACTAGGCGTGGATTAAACAAGAAAGTCAAATATTCAGCCTTTATTTCAACAATAGAACCCACTAATATTGATCAAGCACTTTTTGATGAATTTTAGATATTGGCCATGCAAGAAGAGTTAAATCAATTTGTAAGAAATAAAGTTTGGGAATTAACTACAAGGTTTAAAGATCAAAGTATTGTTGGAATCAAGTGGGTGTTCAAAAATAAAATGAATGACTCAAGAGTAGTCATTAGAAATAAGGCTAGATTAGTTGCTAAGGGGTATAATCAAATTGAAGGGATTGATTTTGAGGAGACCTTTGCCCCTGTAGCTAGACTTGAAGCAATTAGGGTTTTACTAGCCTTTGCCTGTTTTAAAGGTTTTAAATTATTTCAAATTGATGTCAAAAGTGCCTTTTTGAATGGGGTTATTGAAGAAGATGTTTTTATAGAACAATCTCCAGGCTTTGAAAATTCAAAATACTCAAATCATGTTTTTAAGTTAAAGAAGGCATTATATGGATTAAAATAGGCATCTAGAGCTTGGTATGAGAGGTTGAGCACCTTCCTACTTGAAAGATCTTTTAAAAAAGGAAGTGTGGATACAACTCTTTTTTTAAAGAAATTTGGAAAGGATATACTCATTGTTCAAATTTATGTGGATGATATCATTTTTGGATCTTCAAATAAAAATCTTTGTGATGATTTTTCTAAAACAATGAGTAGTAAATTTGAAATGAATCTAATGAGAGATTTAAATTACTTTCTAGGTTTTAGCATTAAGCAACTTGAGGAAGGAACATTTCTTAGCCAAACTAAATATATTAAGGACATCCTCAAGAAATATGAAATGGACAATGCTAAACCTGTTAGTACACCCATGAGTTCCTCAGTTCAGTTGGATAAGGACCTTAAGGGAAAATCTGTTGATCAAAAGAAATATAGAGGGATTATTGGATCTTTGCTTTACTTGACTGCTAGCCGACCAGATATAATGTTTAGTGTTTGCTTATGTACTAGATTTCAATCAGATCCAAAAGAATCACATTTGACAGCAGTGAAAAGGATATTAAGATACTTGCTAGGAACTCAAAACTTAGGAATTTGGTATCCTAAGTTTAGCTCTTCATTTGAAATTATTGGTTATTCAGATTCTGACTTTGCAGGCTGTAGAGTGGATAGGAAAAGCACTTCTGGAACATGTCAATTCATTGGAAATTCATTAGTTTCTTGGTCTAGTAGAAAACAAAATTCAGTTGCCCTATCTACTGCAGAAGCAGAATACATTGCATTAGAAAGTTGTGTGGCACAAGTACTTTGGTTAAAACAACAGTTGATTGATTTAGGATTAACTATAGGCACTATTCCAATTTATTGTGACAATACTAGTGCTATTTGCATTTCCAAAAATCCTATTCAACATTCTAGAACCAAACACATTCATATAAGGCATCATTTCATAAGGGATCATGTATCCAAAGGAGAAATTGAAATCACACATGTTTCAACTGAAAACCAACTTGCAGACATTTTTACAAAACCTTTAGCCTTTGATACCTTCAGTACATTAAGAACAAGGCTTGGTGTTATTGATTTGAATGCTTAAATAAAAATATTTTTGCAACATTGATATTTATGTTTTCTTAGATATTTGTCTTTGATTTTTGTTTTGAATTTTGTGATTTTTGAGTGTTTTGAATGAGTTTATTTTAGAGTCTGTGGTTTTGTTTTTGTTTTCTGTGTTTTGAATGTTTTGTTTGTTTTTCTTTAATAAAAAATCCAAAAATGTGTTGAAATCGTCCGGGAAGAAATTTTTGTACTGGACGATGTGTGTAAGATTCAGTTTTCGTGATATGAAACGTTCTGAGAGCAGTTTTAATGTAGTTCGTCTATACGATCTTATAATCATCCAGGACGAATTTTTTTTATCTCAAACGTCGGGACGATTGAATGCAGCGGTTGAGTGGATAAGGCAGTTTCAAAAGTGAAGTTCGTCCGTATGAACTTTTTGTTCGTTCAGACGAACAGACGTCGTTTCATTATAGGGGACGGTTTTTAACAGACATTAAAACGAATTAACTTTTTGATCATCCGTACGAAAATTTTTTTGTCTGTACAATCGGTCAAGTCAAAAAGCCTGTACGAAGGGACGCATCGTAAATTGTGTTGATTACAAAAAGCCGTTACATTTTGGACAAATTGGATCGTTTGCACGAAATGTTTTCGTCCAGACGAATGATAATTTTCGGCCAGGACGAACTGTTTTCGTCCAGGACGAACGTATCATTTTTCTTTAAATATGAAGGCTTTCTAACTCAACAATCACATCTCCAAACTTCACTTTCAATCCCTTTCAACTTCAAATCAACAATGGCCTCCTCAAGCAAAAGACAAAAGGTATTGGCTAAGAAACCTCACAGAAATGCCTCTGAAAACTTCCTGTCAAAATCAAATGAGGAATCTTTTCCTCGTTTTGCCTCTGCCAAAATAACTCCCTCTCGCATTCTGATTCAAAGCGAGGTACACTTTATGGTAATGCACCTTTTTGCCTCCACCAAGTTTCAATTCATTCTTTCTCTCGTCCACCTTTACAACAAACAAACCTTTCTCTACTTTCTAGCCAACATGAGTTTTAATTCCGACAACTCCTGCATAAGTTTTTTTGTTTTCAAACAAAAAGTTGAAATCACCAAGCACGACATTTGTGCCTTTTTGAACTTAAGAACTGAAGGATATAGAGCCCACACCCTAATGAGTGAAAACACATTCAAATGGTATGAAGTCAATAATGTGATTAGACAAAGTGGCCTAACCTATCATGTTGCTAGAGTCTCCGGTATGACCAAAAATGCCCGAATCATCCGGCATATCCTTCGATCTTCAATCATTCCTAAAGCTGGTGCTAGGATCAATATTACCCCTCTCCTTTCTGTTCTAACCTTTTTGATTATGGATTGTAAGCCTATCGACGAAGCCCAACTTATCATAGATCATCTCTATGGGCTTTCAGAAATAGGACATGCAGAGCAGAAGAGAAAAAGGAACATCTCATTAGGACACTTAGTTACATACATTTTGGAAAAGAAATACAACTTAGTGCATCCTGATGATGAATACGAAGAGCCAGTATACTATAATGATGCTTCTTTCAGAGTAATTTTCAAGGAGGAAAAAGGGAAAGCACATGCCAATGCTTCAGAAGAAGAAGAAGAAGGAGAGCAAACTTCTGCACCTCAGTCAGATTATCAGAATCTGATTGAAAAATTTGATAGACTAGAGACTCATGCTGATCAAAGATTTGATCAACTTGATGCTCAACTTATGCAGCAACAATAAGACATTGATAGCATCAGAAATGAAGTACATAAAATCAATACCAATGTAATGTTGATGGCCTCCTAGTTCAACCTTTTTGGTGGTATTCCTCCTCCAGAAGAATAGAGAATGAGAGATGAATATCTTTGTGTTTGTTGTACTCGTATTTTGTTTTAAATGTTTTGTTGTGTTAGTGTTTATTTTTAGTGTTTGTTTTAGTTTGTCTTTATTAAAAAGTTCAGTGTATTTTTCTTAGTTGTTTTAATATTATGAAATGAATATGTAATCCTTTTCATTAATATCAATACATGTTGTACTTGTTTCAAATTTGGTTTGTTTTTGGAATGTGGTTAATTTTTATAAATTTCATTAGTCTTATTTAATCTTAATTGTGCTTAAATTAGATTGTAATTTGAGATTAATTACATTAGAAAATCTAGTCTTTCTAAATTTAAAAGTTATTTATAACTTGTTATAATTAAAACTTTTAAATTCATGTCTATTCATTTAGACTACATAAAAGTTAATATTATTATTACAATATAGATGTTTTTTTATTTTGTATTTCTATGCTCAAGTGATATTTATGCACTTAGAAATATTTGAAATTTTAGATTATTGATTTTGAAAAGATTTGGTCTCAATTATTCCTGAAAATTGTACAAAGAGTACAAAAATCAAAAGAAATGCGCAAATGTTCGCAAATATGAAAAAGATGCACAAAATTAGCCCAATGTCAAAAGATGCATAAAAATGTGCCCAAAATTTGAAAAAGATGCGCAAAGCGCCACATGTAGTAATTCTCTTCTTTCTAAATTCTTTCAATCTCTTAATTCAAATTGATCTTATGTTCATATATATTATATTGAACTTTGAAATATAAAATTTTTATACATCTCTCTTGTAATGATTTTCTATATTCGAATGTCTAAATTGAATCATGTCTTTGATAAATTCTTCTTACTTACAATGTTATATCACTTCTTAAATTTTATGAATTTCTATGATTGACCTAATGTTATTAGTTTTAGATTGCATACCTTATGACAATCCCCATTTAGATTAAATTTTCAAATGAATTTCATATAATTACTTACATTTCTTGTCTATTTCTTCTTCACTTTTTGTTGTTGTCAAAAAGGGGGAGAAATTATTGTGTTTGTATGTTTTGTTTTTATTGTGTTTGTATGTTTTATTTTGTTTTAATTGTTTTGTTTGCATTTTTATTTTGTGTTTGACTTTGTAATTTTGTTAAAAAAAATTTTTTAAAAACAAAAATTTTGTTCTTTGGTTCAAAATGCCTCCTTATTTTCATGTATTCATCAATTCAGGGGGAGTTTAGGAGATTTGTTTAAATTGAAACAATACAAACAATAATTGTTTTGCCATCATAAAAAAGGGAGAGATTGTTAAGATAGTTGCTATTTGAATGCTTTACATTTTTGCAACTTATGTAGTTTTGATGATTCCAAATATTATTGTTCAAATGTGTAATTATTTCCTAACAATTTTAGAAGATTTGTATTTGCTCTTGTGTGTACTAATATTTCAGGAAAAATGAACTCCAAACTACGAAGACTTCAAATCAAATTCAGAATGAGATACTTTGTAAAATTTGAAGTTTGCATTTCTTTGAAATTAAATTGAAAGGTAGTGATTGTAATTGAGTGAATAAAAATATACACACACACATAAGGAGATAATAAAAAATTTATACTGATCATACTAGACGATATACGTTTGTACGGGACGATCAGACAGTTATCTCCTATTGAGCACATGGAACGAATAGGAACTTGCTTAAAAATTTTTCTAAGTCCTATTCGTCCAGGACGAATTTTACAATCGTCCAGGACGATTGGTTCTTTGTAAAATTTTTGTCCAGACGAAATTAAATTATCGTCAATGGCGATTGGTCCTCTGGAAAATTTTCGTCTAGACGAAATTAATAATCATCCAGGACGATCTGGTCTCTAGAAAATTTTCGTCCAGACGAAATTAAATTATCGTCCATGGTGATTGGTCATCTGGAAAATTTTCGTCCAGATGAAATAAATAATCGTCCAGTTCTATCGGTCCTCTGTAAAAATGTCGTCCAGACGAATAAATTTTCGTCCAAACGATTAACCGACTTAGAACGGTTTTCAGCAGTTTATAGAACCGATCTAGTATTAACTGTTCTTACCGGACGAACCTAGTTCGTACGGGACGATCAGCTGTACTAAGACATTTCATACACATGTACAAATGGGATCATTTCAAATCGTTTAAGTAAAATCGTCCAGGACGATCCACGATCGTACGGGACGATCCACTGCGTACAGAATTGAAAAATTGTAATTTTTGGGCGATTTTTCTGGTCTTTTGTATATATAGTCCAAATTAGACTGCTATCCAATCTTTTTATCATTTAATCTTCGTGCCTCTTGAGAGAATAGCAAAGGAGAGAGTGGAAGAGAGCATTCAAAGGAGGATTCCTACCATTGGAGCGAGAAGGCTTCACTTGGATTTCAAAGGTAAGAGTCTCTACTTGTGAATTGAGATTACTTCACTCTTTTCCTTCTTCCTTCTAGATTCTTGTGAGAAGATCTGTCAAGGAGATCCGGTTCTCTGCCGACACTTGGAGAGTGTGAACAGACGAAGGGTTCGCTGCCTACACTTGGAGAGTGTGAATAGCCGAAAGGTTTGCTGCCTACACTAGGAGAGTGTGAATAGCCGAAGGGTTCTCTGCCTACACTTGGAAAGTGTGAACAGCCGAAGGGTTCTCTGCCTACACTAGGAGAGTGTGAAAGGACGACGGTTCTCTGCCAGCACTGTGGATTGTGTAAAAGGATGACGGTTCTCTGCCTATACTTGGAAAGTGTGAACAGCCGAAGGGTTCTCTCACTACAGGAAAATCACTCATTTCCGGCGGCAATTTCCGACGGAAATTGGGCATTTTCCGGCGGTTTTGTAATTTAGCGGCGGTTTTTTGGCGGTTATAATGCCGCCGATAAAAACCACGTAGGAAAATAAATTTCGGCGGTTTTTTCCGGCGGCAAGTTCGTCCGGCGGCTTACCGGCGGTCTTAAACCGTCGGTCAAATTTAAAAAAAAAAAACCGCTCTCGCGCCCAAACCCCGCCCCCACCGGGGCTCCGCTCTCCGGCCAGGCTCCTCGGCCAGGGTCCCGGCCCTCCCGCGCTCCGGCCAGGCGCGGCCAGCGCTAGCGATTTGGTTCCCGCGCTCGCGATCCCGGCTCCCGCGCCCGCTCCGTGCGTCTGCGCGCGGTGAGATTCGAACCGTGGATCTCTCGTGTTGATTTCAACAGACCGACCGAAATGCCAATTATGTAAATACGTAATTACATTTGTCAATATTATTTATTTAACTATATTCGGACCGAAAAGCAATTAATTATTTATTTTTTTTTAAAATAAAACTAATTAATTTAAAATAAAAAATAATATTTAATATAAAATAACAATTAACTAACTAAATAATTTTAAAATGAAAATTAATTAAATAGTTAATATAAGTTTTAATTAATTTTTGTTAAATCATTTACATAGTAAATTTTTTTTTAATTTTCAATAAAATTTTTAAAGCCGCCGGAAACGTGAAAAAGCCGCCGGAAATTCCGCCGAAAAATTCCGTGAGAAAAAACCGCCGGAAACGCACCGGAAAGCAGCCGGAAATTTGACCGCCGAAAAACTGCCGGAAAATTCTGCCGGAAATCGGTGATTTTCCTGTAGTGTCTGCCTACACTAGGAGAGTGTGAAAGGACGACGGTTCTCTGCCAACACTGTGGATTGTGTAAAAGGACGACGGTTCTCTGCCAACACTGTGGATTGTGTAAAAGGACGACGGTTCTCTGCCGCACCGGGGAGTGGTGAAAAGTGTGTGTTGTAAAGGCTTCTCCGCCTTGCTGTGGGTGCAAAAGGAGAGTCACTATTGGTATTAGTGCAATACTCAAAGGGTGCCTCTAGAGAGTGGATGTAGGTCTGGTTTTAGACCGAACCACTATAAATCTGGTGTCATTTACTTTACTGTTTTTATGTTTCCGCATTTTAATTCTTAGTCTTAAAAACTCTGTGGTTGAAAAACTTTTTCTACAAAACTTAAAAGAAACAATTCTTATTTCAGTTCAACATAATTTTAAAAGAGGGCTTAAAATTTTTTAAACTATCAATTCACCCCCCCCCCCCTCTTGGTAGCCTTTGGGACATTAACTTAGGCTTAACAACCTAATTACTAGACTAAACAAGATGAAGGGTGAAGGGATCTCTGTCATGCAGGAAGTAGAATGAGGGAGGCATCTTTGTTGTGCTGGGAAATAGAAAGAGGGAGTCTAGGTTATTCAGGAAGGAAGAGCTTGTAAAGTTCATTCACCATTTGGGAATGGAGAAAATCTTTTTCACCTTGTTGAGTACAGAAGGAGCGTTCTCTCATAAAATTCTCAAGTAGGAGGATCTTAGGGAGTGGACATAGGTCAAGTTTTGAAACCAATATAAAATTTTGGGTTGCATTTCTTTAATTTTATGCATATTTTATTTATTGTATATTTCATTGCTTAGATTTGTGTTTGCATATTTCATTGGGTACTATAAAAATAGATTTATTATAAATTTCAAATTAAAAAAATATTTCAAAAATACTCTAATTTATAATACCATTACGTCAAACTTTAATTACTTTATATGATGGGATTATCTAGATCTCTCTTTGAAAAGAATGGGGTTAAATTAGAACATTTTCATAATTTGGAGATGTTTTTGGTCCTTCATATAAAGATTGCATATCATTTTCATTCCTTTCATCTTAATTTTATGTTCTACGTTGTTTGAAATGCTTATTTTTTCTTATTATTTACATTATTTATAGGCTGATTTTGTTAATTTAGATATGCAATGAAATTAAAAGAATTTTTTTTTAATTAGATACAAATATGACTTAGAACAAACATTGTCATATTTTCTATCAAAACTCTATCAAAAAGGTAAGAAAACCAATAACCAAAAATAAAAAAAATGGCTCATAACAAACAAAACTACATGTGAAGTGGGCAAAACTCCCCTGGTTGCTAGAAACAACCATCCAGGAAGCAAGAAACGGTCCCCGAAGGGGCCATCCAAGGGGATAGTGAAATGGATGTAAACCGATGAAACATATCAGTCAAATTAGAAGAATGAATGCCCATAAGAGAAGTCGGGCAAAAAAGAAATGAAAACATAGAAGGAAGAGAGAAGTGAAAATTTTACTCATGAGATATTCACTTCAATGAGAGAATATATAAATGTGAAAGACATCACTATATAAATATTATCAATAGAAGACTTATGTACGTAGCTCCCTTAACACTTCAACAACTCTAAAAAGATATTGCTACGAATTTGTTCTAATTGAAAATTTGATCGACCAAATCTAACATTTATTTCTTTCTTGGGTTTATGATCGGGTTGGTTTGCAAGGGTTTGATCTGGTTGGGTTAATCCTTTGAGTTTGTTGTAGCTACATATGGGATATGCTTGACATGTTACAACTTTATATTTCTGTGTGAGGATTGAAGAAGAATGTGTATGAATTTAAAGAATTAGATTTCGTTTGCGATAGTTTTCTTATTGTTTCTTAAAGTAGCTTTCTAAAATTTTTGTACTAAAAAATATTTCTACGAAACAGTAAAAAAAATCATCCCAAATAAAACCTTAGTGTTTAGACAGTTGCAAGGGATGCTACATTGCAGGAATTACATAAGAGTTTCTAGTTGAAACTGATTAAGATACTTATTTTACTCCATCTTTTCCCTTATTGAATTAAAAGACTCTTGCTCCTGTTTATACAAATGAAATAATTCATATTGAAAATAACAAAATGTTCCTTGAATCAATAGAAAAATTTACTATAAGCACTTTAAATTAGGATCATTTTTCTTTCTGTTTTATTCTTTTTAGTAAGCTTTTGAGCACCATCTCTCCTGATTACCATTGAAGGTTTCTTCTACTTTAAGGAAAATGGCAGAAGACATTGACTGCAATTATTATGGTTGGAGATGAAAGAGAGGCAAGCTACAGGAGAGATGGTTGGAGATGAAAGAGAACCAAGCTACAGGAGAGATGGTAATCAGGAGATTTCAGTACTAGAGATTTCATGACTACTAGAGATGCATGCATTTGGCAGGAGGAGGAAAAACACTATAGGAAAATCGTCAATTACCGGCGGATTTTTCCGGCGGCTTTCCGGTGGCCGACTTTTTCGACGGCTTTCCGGCGGCTTAAATTTCAGAAAAAATTCCGACGGTTTTCCGGCGACTTACCGGCGGTTTTACGACGGTTTTGTTTCCGGCGGCTCTTCCATCGATTTACCGGCGGTTTTTCCAGCGGCTTTCCAGCTTTACCGGTGCCTTTTAATAATTAATTTAATTAATTAATAATTTTATTTTATTTTAATTAATTTTTAATTAAATTAATTAATTATTAATCTAATAACTTAGTCTAATTAAGTATTAATAAAATAACATATTTAATTAATTATTAACTTTAATATATATATATATATATATATATATATATATATATATATATATATATATATATATATATATATATATATATATATATATATATATATATATATATATATATATATATATATATATATTTATTAATTTTTTAATCATAATTTTGCTGTTATATTGTTTAAATATACAATTTGACACATTTTCAAACTCAGCACAATGGTTGGGACTTAGCAAAATCAAGGGACACGGTTTGAATCCCGGGCATTGCGGGTAGCGCGCGTGCACGGCGGGCAGCGGCGGGAGCTCTGGCGAGCAGGGCGGGTAGCGGCGGGAGCTCTGGAGGGCAGCAATCTGGCACGGCGGGAACTCGAGAGGGCAGGGCGTGAGCTTGTGCGGGCAGAGCGGGCAGGCCGTCTGGTGGCAGCGGGCTGGCCGTCCGGCGGGAATCTGGCAAGGCGGTAGTTCGGGCGGTCACGGCGGGAGAATGACTGGGCAACGGGCTATTTTTTTTAATTAAATTTTAGAAATTGTCCGGCGGTTTTTGGCCGCCGGAAAACCGCCGGACAAAATTACCACTGGAAAATACGGCCGGAAATATGTTTCCGACGCCTGTTTTACCGGCGGAACATTGGCCGCCGGAAAATACTGCCGAAAAGTTATAAAATCGCCGGAAAAAGATCATTTTCCGCCAGAAAAAGCCGCCGGAAAAGACTGAATTTCCTGTAGTGAAAGATTAGCGATGCCACTCTTCCTAGTTCTTATAAAAGAACATATAAAGCTGGTTACTGATAAAGTAGCTTAAAAATAAATCACAATTTCTTTCTTATGCTTTATCTTTCTTTTGTTTGAAATCTACCCACCCTCAAACTCATATAAATTGGAAGTGGGATGTTCGAAATCCTTCTATGGATGTGGGTTCTTAGAAGGTTTTATTTAGAAATCAAAAGAAGAAGTGGTAAATGATAAAGCTTTGGCTCAAATTTTTTAGTTTGTTTCATTTTCTTTCAATATATTTGAGAGATGCGCATAATAAGCTCAATTTTAAAACAGAAAATATTTAAAAATATATTAGGTTTGGTTCCATTCACAGCTTGAATGTCTGATTCATTAATAAACAATGGCCAAATCCAATAATTTTTAGATTAAACATTTTAGGTCAACCTCTATCAGGGGCACGGACCCAGCCCTTCTCTTTTAGAGTGAAAAATTTAATATGTAAAAAAATAAATAAAAAAAGTTATTTATATAATTCATTAGCAAAATTCTAAGTAAAGTTTTATATTTTATTATAATTTATGAAATAAAAAAGAAAATTACAAACCTTTCATTTTCTGATAATATTGCATAATGATTTCATTTGGAATAGAGTCAAAAAGTTCTTCTTAATATATGATACTAGAAAGTCATTAAGACAAGCTTCACCCATTTCGTTACACAACCAATGTTTAATAACCTTCATTGTAAAAAATGCTCTCTCCACCGTAGTGGCAGTACCTGGTAATGTCATTGTCAAAATAATAAGTTTATAAACCTAGGGATACACAATATTTTTTTTAGTCTTTACAATCTGTTTTGTAAGAGAAGCAATGCAAGTCATAAATATAAATTCATCACTAGTACGCATATTAATAATATAAATAGATACTGATGTTCAAGCGATATAAGATCAATTATAGAGAAATCTGCTAGATATAACTCTATAAGACGAATTAATTTTTCCTAAACATAGAACATATTAGTCATATTTATATATGTCACATAAAAAAGTAACTTGGTACTAATTTTTAGAAAATTAATTGTTCAATTCCTGAAGTTGCATATCAATAACATTGTAGAACAAATGAACCTAATAATAATGAAAGTTTGTTATTTCTATGCCTTTTCCTATTGCCGTCCACAATTCTTGAATTTAGAATCTATATTTAGAAATTCAATTTCAAAAAATATTACAAAAATATGACACTTCTTCAAGTAAAGGCATCCATCCATTTTCTCTCATTATTTGTAATTGTTGTTTAGACAATTGTATCAATTTCATTATATTTATAATATCTTGACTTTTTCTTTATAAGGTTTGTAATAATTCATTTGCAATCCCTAAAATATTAATCATTAAATGCAGTACCAAGACAAAGTCAAAAGATTACATATCATATATTAAAACACCTACTTCAACTGATTGTTGATTATATATCCTCTCTTGCTTGATAATTTCAAGCACTTTCAGTACATAAGCATATATACAATTTTCTTAAACTAACTAATGTTTGAAAATGCAAACTCTAATGGGTGCTACCAACATGATGCAAATTTATTTCTTGTTTTAAACCTCAACCACTACTCTACACTGCTTAAATGAAAAACTATTTTATCACACTAAGTAGCTTCTAAAGCATCATTTTTCTTGCATGAACCTCCCATAGTATTCACAATTCTTGAAGTGATCTCAAATAAATACTTTAATTTTCAATGATTTTTTATAATAGTCACCAAAAATAATTGGAGTTGACGAGCAAAACAATAAATATAAAAAGCATGTGGATTATCTTTTAGAATGAGTGATTTCAAACTATTAAACTCCCTTCTCATATTAGATGCTCCATCGTAATCTTGACCTTATATTCTAGGTATACTTAACGAATGTTTTGCAGGAAGAGCTTCAACTGATTCCTTGATCGCTATTGTATTAGTTGAAGATAAAAAACTAATACTAATGAACATCTCAATTATTATTCTTAACTTGTCTACGTATCTCATCACAATAGTTAACCATTTTTTTTGTATACATATCACGGGATTCATCAACTAAAATTGTGAAGTAGGAATCAACAATATCACTTATGATTACAACCATGGTCTCTGCATCCATAAAACTATAAATCTCTTTTTGGACTTTTGGTGCAACAATTTTAGCTTAGCACTTGCATTTTCAAATGTAAATTTTCTAACCTATTCATTATGATTTGTAATAAATTAAAATAGTTCTACATAATTCCTTTGGTTATTTGAGCAAGATGATTCATCATGCCCATGAAATGATAATACCTGAAGAATAATAAATCGAACATAATCAATAGCAACAATTAACATGATGAAATATTCTTTTTTATTTTTTTCCTCCTTACTCGACTATAAAGCGGGAATACTCTGCTATTAAAGCTTCATTAATGCCTCATATTTCTATCTTGCCTTGTTATGTTCTCTGACATGACCTAGAAGCTTTTCTTTTCTATTCTAGTTCGTAAATCATCACTCACCAACAAATGCATATCCACCACCTTGAGTAGTACTAACTTGCTCTTGAGTCTTAAATAAGTAGTACTAAAGATAAAAAACGTCTTTTTGTACATTGTATTCGATCCAATCAAGAAATTCTTCAAATCATTTTGAGTTAAATCTATATACAATATTTCTTATCATTGTTTGAGCGAAATGATGATTTTTTTATTAATGCAGTCCCTCAAACAAATAAGCTCTACAAAGTTTATCACATTTTTTCACATCATAACTCCAAATTAATGCTCGAGGACCACAGTTAGCAGAGAGATTGTTAATATCAATCTTGACACGTTCTTTCTGCTTCAAAAATTGTTCCATTTCTCAAAAACCTAACATTCATCTAAGCAAAAAAAAAACACGTAAATTAGTTCCTAATCTAAAGAATGAAATGTAATGCTCCTAAGTATTCAAAGCTTTATAATAAAATTTGAGAGTTTTTGAATGTTCTATCTTTCTATAAGAAAACAAGTTCATTATAAAGATAGGCCATGTCGAAACAAGTGTTCTTCTTAAGCATTTAAAGCTCTACAATTGAAGCTAAAATGTTCTAATTTTATGTTATTATCATTAGCTTTATCCAAACTAAATGAAGGGCGTTAAATGAGACAATAGTTCTCTTGAAGCAATCAACACTATAATTTTGAATTCAAATAGAACAACATGTTTAAGAGAAATAAAGTAACATAATCAACATAATTAGAAAAATAACATTATCAAAACTAACACAGACAATAGTTCTCTTCAAGTAACCAACACAACATAAAACAACATGTTCAAGGGAAATAATATTATCAAAACTAACTTGAAGCAATCAACATTATGATTTTTACTTTCAAATATAATATCACATTGTTCAGCTACACAAAAAAGGAACATAATGAACATACTTTGGGTATTTCTCCTAACAATCAACTCCAAAAGAAGCGATGAAAACAATAAAATTAACAATTAAATCAACTAAACAAAATGCAAGGTTAATTGCTCGTATTTTGTGTAACCTTGCTTTCTCTAGTTCAAAAGGAAAGATTGAAATAACTAAATAGCCTGTTGAAGCACGAAATAAATGTTCTTCTTCAGTTCAAATTATAAAAACAAGCGATTTGAATTATTAAAAAAAAAATAAAAAATACCTTGCAAGAAGGCTGCGAGGTAGAACTAAAAAGACGAGGGCGAAGATGAAGGTTGTGGCTGTGACTACGAAGTGTGAAGATGAGTGAAGGCTTCGAAGACGAAGGATGGGAGTCTGGGAGACGTGATGTGCAAGACTGTTCAAATGTCGAGATTGGGCAGCTATGTGCATGATTGATAAAATTAGGGAAAAAGCTTTTTATTTTTTTTTTTGGGGTGGGGGGGGGGGGGGGGGGGGGGGGGTGTGTAATTCCTACCCTTACCTGACTTGGTATCCACCCATGACCTCTACCTTTCTTAACATAGCCAAATCCAATATATCTACTATGCTTGCCAAGTCATCGGATGGCCAAGGTTTATGCGCCAAAATTAACTAAGATATTCCTTTCTAATTTTATTAGCCACTAGAGTTATTCCAATCTTTTCGTATGGACTCATTTTGCATTTTGTTTCTAAGAGTGAAGCCACTCGTCCACCTGAGCATCTTCATCCCTACAACACTTACTTAATTTTATGCTTCTCTTTTAAGGGCCAACAAGGAATGCAGTACAAGGACTTCTCAAGAGGCTACTCATCCCTCTCCAAAGCACACTTAACTCAGAGTTGTGATGAGATCTGGTGAACTTGATGTTGATATGGTCGCACCCAAAAATTAGAAATTGCAGAGAGATTACGAAAAACTTGAAGTTTAATAGCATCAATTTAAAAAAATTGTTGAATTAAATTTTTTAATTCTAACATTTTTTTATTAGTGAAGTTTTAAGGATAAATCTTTTTATTAGATAAAAAATATCATCAATTCTAAATGATATCCATCTCAAGGATTCAATATTTATTTAAGAATCAATAGTTCTACATATATAGTGGGGGAGCTAGAAAATTTTTTTTAGTGGGAGTGTAAATCATGATTCTAAAAATACGGATCATATTTTTATAAGAAAATAAAACCACTTTCAGATATTCCGGGCAAATTTCAATCTATTTTTAAATGATCATAATTATAAAAACTAAATCTTTCAAATTTATATATTAGAAAGATTTTCTTTTTTATTAATACTTCTAATGATAAAAAAATTTTAAGTGATAATATATCCTTGAAAAATGTTATCATTGGTGATATTAATGATAATAATCTAATAATTATTAATATTCATAATTTATTTTTTTTAAATATTTTTTATATTAAAAAAAAATAATTTTAAGCTTAAATCATAAACAGCAAATAGGCTAGTGGGCGCACATGACCCTGGTGCCCAGTATAAATATATATTTTTTATGGCTATTTTATTCATTTCTAATAATTTTATATAAAAAGTTGTCATGATTTATGGCATTAAATTAATAATTAATCTTAAAAATTGATTAAAATTAAATAAGAATTACAAGTTTAAATATAAGAAAGACCAACACCACTAAATTAGAGGTGTCAAAACTGGTTAACGGTTTGGATTTGATTCGACTGAAAATTAACACGGCTCTAATCAAGTCAACTTGAATCTAGCCCATTAATATAATAAATGATTCAAAAAGATCAATCTAACCAGACCCGCTAACAATTTGAATGCCTCAAACCCAACCCCTCAACTTATTTTGATTAAAACAATTATGACTTATTGACTATAAAATTAAAAATATTTGATTAAAAAAAGATTATATATCTATAAGAAAAAAAAAATTGAAGGAGATATGATATCAACTAGATCATACTCATATTAAAAGTATTTTGTAGGTCAAGCTGAATCCAATCAATTTAACAAATGGATAAAAGAAAAAGACATAAATATTACCCATTTATTAAACGAATTAAGTCAAACCCAAACCTTCTTATCATTTTAAAATCAGATTAACAGGTCAGGACATCTCAGTCAACCATACTCCGCCGGCCCGCATCCAATGCCCTGCACATGGACAGCATAAAGAAAAAAATGAATAAAGAATTTGTATAAGAAAAGACTTTAAATAAATAAGACAAAATTTCATTAGAAATCCTGTGTAGACTCTTTGTTTCCGGGTTTGAATCGCGCTGTGGTTGATGTGACATCACTTTGGGATCCTATGCAGTTAAATTCATTTATTTAATTTTTTAAAAAATGCAAAAAATACTAAAAATGCTAAAAAAGGGAAATTTACATACATACAAGTATATACTTAATATTTTACATATCTAACACCTCATACATTAATATTACATATATACCACTCAAATCCCTACTTTATATCGATTCTACCACTCCTTCTAACGCCTCCTCACGACATTTCTCTCCTTCCCGCCCAATACATGTGACGGACGGATGGAAGTAGTTCTTCCCGCCGAAACTCCCCGTTGCCGCTAAGTCTCACTCTCCCCAGAGAACATCTGTGAGACCTTGCTTGCTGTTATGTCGGACGTCTCGTATATTCCACCATTAGGATAAGCTGTCTTCATCATATTTCCTTTTGTCGGATGTCTCGTATATTCCACCATCTGAAGTCGAAACAATTCCTGATCGCATTGTTCTGCACGGTAATGTCTTCCGCGTTATTTCCTTCAGGGTTGCTACAATGGCACTAATAAACTGCTACAGACATTTGAAGAATTTTTGTTAGATTTTGTGGATAAACAGAAATTTTTTTAAAAATAAGACAGAAAATTTCAAAACAGAAATAAAAGTGAGGAGACAAATAAAACAGAATTTTTTATTTGTGCCATTGTAGCTTTTGCGGATAAACGAACATAATTTTTTTTTTACAAATAAAATAGAAATTAAAAAAAAAAATTACTGCAGCTTTTGTGGATAAACAAATAGAGATATTTGCACTTATTTTTAAACTTGCATGGCATTAATAAGCATTGTTTGTTGTTTGAAACAGAAATTTGAAGGAAATTGTGTATTTATTCGAAGCAAATACTGATTGTTTCCAAGACGATAGATTATGTAAGTGTTCAATGATTCATATGCAAGACTTCATAAATGTTCAAATAACATTTTTAACCATTGTTACTGCAGGCTTATGGTGACATTATTGAAAAAAATTTATACGAAGAGCAGAAAAAGTATTTTTCTATTGTATTTAAGTATGGTGGAATCTGGGTTCAAACCAATGACCAACATAGAAAGAGGTACGATGGTGGCAAACAAAGGACTGTTAAAATTGAGAAAGGACAACTCACAATTTTCACACTTAGAGGAGAGATTGCTAGAATATGCCCATGGATTAAGGGTCATCCATATAATATGTATTATTACATATTTGGTTCATCACCGAAGGAGTACAAAGAAATCAATTCTGATGTTGAAGTGACTGAGTTCATAAATGAATCTAATGATAACTTCCGTGCTGAGATAGTTATTAGAATACAAGGAGTAGAAGGACATGAATCAAATTCTACTCTTAAGGAGGTGGTGAGTTCTAAACAAGTTGTGGAATGTTCTTTCAACCATAATGATGTTAGTTTGAGTGCTCCTACATCATGTTTTAAAGATATAGTTGTTGGCACATATTTTCCTGATGCAATAAGTTTCAAACATGTTCTACGATCAGTTGCCATCAAGGAGAATTTTGGGGTTAGGATCAAGGCTAGTGACAAGACACATGTTATTGCTACATGTGCGTATCAAGGTTGCAAATGGAGAATTTGTGCTTCGCTTTGTGAAGATGATCAGTCTTTTGAAGTTAGGAGACTTGAAGGAGATCATACTTATCCTGGTATCAATCGTGCTGGTAATAGGCTGGCCACTTCTACATGGGTAGCCAATGAAATTCAAGGTATTGTCAAAAGAAATCCAGACATTTCTCCAAAAGAGATCAATGACAAAAGCAAGAACAACATATGCTTGAACACAACATAACACTAAACAAAATAAACTCGTACTGTAATGTCGATAAAAACCATCACTAACAAAACTTTCAACGTAAGACGAATCGAGTCTAAATTCTTAGAATTCCTTGCTTCATATGCCTTCAATTCGTAATGTGTGACATAAGATGGGTCTTCTAGCTCATCCACCCATTTAAAGTAACTGCAGTCGTCCTCCCTTCTATTATAAACACACCTATAAAACTGCCTTCCACTGTTTGGTCCTCGATGGCAAGTAAAAAAGACACATTTTAGATGACAATGGCAGTACACCTTAGAATGTTGTGGCCTGTTTTTCACTACGGAAGAACTGGAAGAACTCATTAAAACTTTTACAAAACCTGAAAATATGCACAACAGCAGATTTCTTAGCAATTTATAAATTAATAAGAAAGAAAATTTCATAAATCTGTACTTATAAAAAAGGTTATCAAACGCGAAATCGTTACATAAACAAATGTTGCAGTAGGAGATTTTGAAGCTATAATACTTCCGTTTTTACTAGCTACAAAATCATTTTAAAGTACGGTAGAGAACCTTCCTAGGAAAAGCTAACAAAATCATTTTCAAGGAAATAATTTAGGAATGAAGAATGGCAAACCTGAACGAGGTCCGGCAATATTTAACGAAAATCAGCGGGTAGGTGACGGACAACAAGCTCTCCGAGCAAACCAAATCATTTTGAAAAAAAAAAATGAGAGAATGCATGAGAGCTTACCTTCCTCCACTTTTGCAAGCTCCGATTCCTCCAGTTCTGTCCTAACCGACTCTCAGATTCGCGCTGTCCAACAATAAGGCAGAGAAATCGTTCGGAAGGAGAGAAATGTCGTGAGGAGGCGTTAGATGGAGTGGTAGAAACGATATAAAGTAGGGATTTCAGTGGTATATATGTAATATTAATGTATGAGGTGTTAGATATGTAAAATATCAAGTATATAATGGTATATATGTAAATTTTCCAAAAAAAAAAAAATTAACTGATGCGCATTCATTTTAGTATATATATATATATATACACACACACACACACACACACGCAGTAGCTCCAGTAGAAGATAAGATTAGAGAGAGTCGCCTTAGATGGTTTGGTCACATAAAAAGGCGGCCTTCCGACGACCCGGTTAGGAGAGTAGAGGTATTAGATTTGACTTGTGTTAAGAAAGGTAGGGGTAGACCTAAAAAGACTTGGTTAGAAAATATTAGGAATGACCTTTCTTTATTGGATTTAAACGAGAATTTGGCTTTTAATATGACACAATGGAGAAAAAGGATTCATGTAGCCGACCCCACGTAGTGGGATAAAGGCTTGATGTTGTTGTATATATATATATACACACACACATATATTGGTTAAAGCTCACGGAGGGCCCTACGCGTTAATAGTAAAAAAAAGTGCATAGTCCTTAAGGGAGACTAATCGCTCACTATGCTCCCACGAGCTACAAAAATAAAGAAGAAAAAAACCTAAGCGAAAAAGTCTCCACTACGCAAAAGTACAAAAGAACC
This sequence comes from Dendrobium officinale, assembly GCA_019514585.1. Classification (NCBI taxonomy): domain Eukaryota; kingdom Viridiplantae; phylum Streptophyta; class Magnoliopsida; order Asparagales; family Orchidaceae; genus Dendrobium; species Dendrobium officinale. Next base: position 20,826,066 of record CM033685.1, read on the forward strand.
TAGGAACATTCTACAAATGCTACAGGAAAGCATCCAAAAAAGAAAGCTATAGATACCGAAATGAGGCTCGAGCTTTCTACAAAAATGGTCGATTATCGCAGAAAACCAAATCACCTGCAAAACAAAAATGCTGCAAACAAAAAGATTATAACAAGTAATATAAGAAATAGACTTGCAAAAATTAACATTAGAGAGAGAAAAAAAGCTAAGTTAATCAACTTAGCCAAAAAAGATCAAGGCACCACTGAAAGTTAGACCAAGGATATAAATTATAAGAGCTCATGATAAAAAAATAATAATGAGCTTCATCAAGAATATCCACCTGCCACTCGATCCAACCCTCAGGAGCATACTCCATCCAGTTCTCTAAATGATCCACGTATAAACCAACAACATAATTAACATAAATCCACAACAGGTAAAAGGATCCAACTTTCCCAAACATACAACAACACCAATACAGCCCACCTAAGGACAAACAACACCACTGCAAGCTAAGAAGAGGCAGGTCCAAACCCTCAACATAATTACCACAAGGATAGCCAAAAGCATTCCCGTAAATAACAGTAAGGAACAGTGCCCCCAACTTCCCAGATAAGAGGCAATCAAAAGAAACCAGAACCAAAGCCAATTGAAATGAGAAATTCACAACAGTCCCAACAAGCAACCTGGGGAGGAAGAGCACCAAGGAGATATGCTCTCAGCAAAAATAGCATAGCAATCATTGCTCATATCCATAATCCAACATACATCATCAGCCCTGAACCAATCCAAACATAACAACCAAACAGAATTGAAAAAAAAACCACTACAACCACATAGCTAATGAAAAGAATAAAAAACTGGTCGTAGTAGCACTCAAAAACCCAAGAGCACTGTAAAAACCAGCAGTGAGAATCCCAGACCATAAGAACCCAACACTGATCACCCAGGAACAAAAATACAAACTCAGACTGAAATCGAGTAGTACTATACCAGATAACAACCTCCACAACCAGGGGAACCTCATGCGAACAACTGGGAACAAAGCCACAATTAGAGAAGGCCAAAAATCTACAGAAATTCCAACCAACATAAGGCAACTTCCAGAACTTAAGAAAACAGAGCATAGCAATCCAGTTAAGTATCAAAAGAAAGCAAAAATCCCAGCCAAAAAATAGAGACCAGCAAACCGACCACCAATTAAAGAAGCAGAAACCAGAGACCAACCAAGATAATTTAAGAACTAACATAGGTATAATCACGAGCATAAAGATTGAGTAAGCCACGAAGATGGGCAGGACAAGTGTCCCAAATAAAATCAACAAAACAAGACCGACTGCAGCCCCACATAGCTAACCAAGAAGCACAAGCATTCCCATCCTTATTGATATGGTGAAAAGAGAAGTTAAGAGACAACAAAAGATTTTTAATCTCACTAACCAAATAGAAGAGGTATGTAGAACAACAAATCTCATTTTCGGCTAGAAAGAGATTAAAATCCAAGCCAAAATTAAACTCAATATACAAATTATAAACGTTAAGAGAAGTGCACAACTTAATACCATACAAAATAGCCTTAAAACAACAGTATGATAGGTACCTTGGATAGGACCAGCAAAAGCAATAATGAGGCCACCATTACTATCCCTAATCACACCACCACAACCACCAATTAAATTAGTACTAGTGTCATCCACATTAAGCTTAAAGAAATTAATGGGAGGTTTATGCCAATAAATAATATTAGCAATAATAGGGTCACCCTCCAGCTTCAAGCCTAACGAATTACAAACAAAGTAACAATTTTTGAAGTTCTTAACAGAAATCAAGTTAACATCCACAAGAGCTAACACCTTATCCTTCACTTTCTGAATAACATTATGGTGGTTCATTTTCACATTATTGAACAGGGATGGATTCCTTTCCAGCCAAATAAACCACAAAATGAGAGAAGGAACAAGGTTACAAATGTGCCCTTTAGAGTTAATAAACCATAATTTAAGCATGGAATAAATAGACAATTTAGAGTTAAAACAGTTCAGCTGAAACAAATCATCGAAATAAACCCAGGTTCTTCATTTTAGTATTTATATGGCATATCAAATCTATATCATTTGCTTTTTTAAATATTAAAGGTGGAAATATATAAAACTAATATATATATATATATATATATATATATATATATATATATATATATATATATATATATATATATATATATATATATATATATATATATATATATATAATTCAGTCAATAATAAATTTAAAAATATTTACAACTAAAGTTAGGTCACACTTTCATTAGGCATTTGGGTTTAAATGAATTTTTTTAAATTAAAGCATTACTATTTCTGATATTATAATTTTATTTTCATAGTTAAAATGAGTTAGAATTATTGATGCATATGATGAGACGCTGAGCGATGAAAGAGATCAACAATGGGGGATGTCAGGAAATGGAACTTTTATTTGGTTCGGTAAACATACGCTCCTCTACGTTCGGCCATCAATATTTTAGCGACACGTAGCATGAAGAAAAGTCGCCGACCCGACCCGCTGTTTTTTGGGTTCTAGCGCGTGCGTTTTTTTAAATCCTTGACGAGCCGAACAACATCCCATCACCTTTTCGATATATTTCAAATACCTAGTAAATACCGAGTTGTACCTAGTTTTTTCTAGCAATACCGATCAAATACCTAGCAATACCGAGCAAATCCTGAGCAAATACTGAGTTGTACCTAGTTTTTTCTAGCAATACCGAGCAAATACCTAGCAATACCGAGAAAATCCTTAGCAATACCGATCAAATACTGAGTTCTACCGAGTTGTACCGAGTTGTACCTAATTTTTTCTAGCAATACCGAGCAAATACCTAGCAATACCGAGCAAATCCTTAGCAATACCGAGAAAATCCTGAGCAAATACTGAGTTGTACCGAGTTGTACCTAGTTTTTTCTAGCAATACCGAGAAAATACCTAGCAATACCGAGCAAATCCGTAGCAATACAGAGCAAATCCTGAGCAAATACCGAGTTGTACCGAGTTGTAGAAAAACTCGGTACAACTCGGTATTTGTATAGTTTTGGTCTTCACATAGCGGTATTTCTCGTTTTTGCAAAGCAATACCGAGCAAATACCGAGCAATACCGAGAAAATCGCGAACATAGCATTCCCGGGTTCCGCTCCGGGTCAAGTCGTCGGGCCGCGTGGTAAAGAGTAAGAGCACGTGGCGACATGTTATTGGCGGCCGAACGTACCTCTACGTCAGGTCAGAGGACGTAATAATTGTTCCAGGAAATGACATATATTTGATAATGTTTAGGCATCAGAATTTGGGAGTAAGAGGACTAAGATTGATCTGGTAATTATGATTAGTCAAAGGTAGATCATTGTAATCTTATACTAAACCTCATCATTTGTAGTAACGAATGGTTAAGGAGTTAATCTAGTAGACCTCCTAGTCATCGGAGGGGCATTAAAGTTGTCGTTGTCGCCATGGCCATGAATGTGCCCATACAATGGTGGAGGAAGAAGAAATTAGTGGAAGGTAAAGGCCTATTAAATTAGCTCAATTTGTTTTGCTAGTTTAGTGCTCTAATGAACATAAATTATACGATGTTCTTATCATTGAAAACATTTTTATATGATGATTATTTTGAAAATAATTCTATAAAACTTTGAGATCCCGAGGACTTAGAATTATTTTTTAAAATGAAATTTTTAGCCTTTTTAAATATTAAATTTACTTCAAAATTTATGTCTTGTCATATAAGAAATTTTTACATAATATTACCACCCTTATTTTTTGATATCAAAATCTATAATTTTAAAAACAATTTGGATTGGATTTTAATTATTCAGTATCAAAAAAATTGAAGCTAAATGGAATCTGACAATAAAACATCTCATTATATGTTAAAATTGAACCAAATAATTCTCCATTCACACTAATTTTAGAAGTATGGAGGCCTTGGGTGTCATTTTTGCTCATTTTTAGTGCAACATTTCTAAAAATGCTTCTTTATTATATATATTGCCTAAGTAAGCTTCAAAAACATCCTTCCTGGTCTCTCTTTTTTGCTCTTCAAGCAATGGAGAGAGGTAGGATCAAAAGGGATATTGGCACAGGCAGGAAAAGTTGCAAGCACTTTCTATAAAATCTTTATTGCTGTGAAGGTTTAGACTTAGGCTTCGTTTGTGATAGCATTCTTACTATTTCTTAAAGTAACTTTCTAGTATAAAAATTAAAAAATTTTAACTAAAAAATTGCTTTAAGAAGCAATAAGAAAACCATTCCAAATGAAGCATTGGAGATCTCCATTAGTTATAAGAGTTTGAAGCTTACATTCTTTACTTTAGGAAGGAAGAAATTATAAAATTTCTCCCAATTGAAGTACTTTTGCTAGTCATAATAGAAGATAGCAAATGACCACCATTCCTCAAAATCTAGCTAGGAAGCTATGAATGCAGTGAAATGAGCCTTTATCATAAAAGTCGATGGTATAGTGGCAATGAAGGTAGTTTAGAACAATTGAAGTTAATGTGAGATGCTGGACAACAATAGATATTGACGAAGAAAATTCTTTGGTTATGTGAACATTTAAACATGGTAAGAAATTTAGTCAATGGATGTTAGTGGTCTAGACAATCATTTTACTAAAAATAGGGAATCATGGTCATGTGATTTGACATGGGATGAAATTGAATAAATAAGTAAAATATCAAATATAACACATATAGGATTCTAATAGTATAAACATAGATAATGTATCTAGGATCTATGCTTAGTGACCTTAACTTTACTTTGAACCCACCCTATGGGTCAAAGGCTTTGGTGAATCCATATGTTCCCTAGTAAAATTTGGTTTGACTTTAACCCATTTGTAACAAAAAAATTACCCATACCCACTTTTCTTTAGCCAAATTGTATATCCATGAATACCTATCAGGACATTTAGCACGTTGGTCTATGATCCTATTGTAGTTTGATATTATTTATTTTCTTTAGCGGTCCGTCAAAGGATAGGCTCTAGCTAACTTTCTTTTTGCTCACCTGATCACTATAGATTCCATACTTAATGATGATTTATCTGATGAACTAATCATGAGTGTAGATAAACAGAAGTCCCCTACTTGGAAGTTCTATTTTGATGGTGTATCATCCATTAAATCTTTATATCCAAATAAAACTCCCATAATTAGGGTAGGTTTGGGTCTTATTTTTGTATCCCCTAAAGGCCACACTCTTTGATACTCCTAAAAACTTTTAGAATCTCATACTAATAATGAAGCTGAGTATAGAGCTCTGATTTTGGGACTTGAGTTGGCCATTCATATGAATATTATAATGATGAAGATCTTTGGATACTCATAACTAATCATTAATCAAGTAGCTGAAGTCTTCAAAGTACTTAAACCTGAGCTCTTATCCTATCACAACAAGGCAATGCAATTTTTGTGTTTGATCCTTGAAGTGACCTTGGATAAAATCCCATGATCTGCAAATGGTAAAGCAGATGCATTAGCCAAATTAGCTAAATAATTGGCTAATCCAATTGGAAACCCGTTGTCTATTATTGACCAGTATTATCAAGCCATATGCCCTACGAACTTATCCTCTCGTGGTCAGACCCTTACAGTCCTTATTATTAAGGAAGATTCATACTGAAGAATCCTTTTTGTTAAATATTTGAAACATGCTCGACTCCCTGATGATCGATTCCTTACAGCTCAGATTAGAGAGATAGCATTATCATGTGTTTAAGTAAATAACATCTTGTATCGACGCTCTTTTTACCAAATGTGATTGCATTGCCTTAACAATGAGGAAACTCATAAAGTCATGGGCGAAATAAACAAAGTGCTTTGTGGTGCTCATCAGTCCAGATCAGAGATGAAAGGCAGAATTAAATGCCTTGGTTGTTATTGGCTGAACATGATCCGTGATTATATAAAGCATGCTAGAAAGTACACACAGATACACTATAGGGATATTTATATGTATGTCTGTACACGCCAATCACATTAGTACTAGTGCATAAAACCTTCAATTTGTATTCCCCTTGCAAACATTTGTTTTCCCCAGTTTCACATATTACCCCCAAGTGTCGTCTAAGTTATGAAAATTAGTATATATTATTTTCTTGGATTTTCCTTGTTCCCCTAATGTAAACCATATAATTCATGTATAATCAAGATTTATAGTTTTCTTAGTTCAATATAGACTTATGGGATTCATATACTTTTGAATCTACCATAAGTTTCAGGCACCTAGTTTCACTTGTCACCCCCAAGTGTGGCCTAATTTATCAAAGTTAATGCTTCACTTATTTATAAGATCTTATATAATTTTTCTCTACTCAATTTTATTCATATGGAGAATATAGCTTAGGTTATCAAAGCCAACCATATCCTCCTCTCATTATATTCCAATCATTAGAGGATATTTCATACTTGGAGTAACTTATGGATATGGTATATATTCCCTCTATCACGTGTTATCTTTAAAAGTATGGGATATGCCCAATCTATGATTGAATATATATATATATATATATATATATATATATATATATATATATATATATATATGAAGAAATATGATGATCAAAGAGAGGGAAGCTCTCAGTTGAGTAAAATTGGTTACCCTTGACACAAGTGGAACCCGGCTTTTCTCTCCAAGATCTCAAGTAGCCCCAGACTTCTTTCCCTTCTCCTCTCCTTCGAAACAACTTGGTGATTGCTTCAAGGATTAGACTAGACTTGTGTTGTTATGATTCTTTAGGATTATAGTTGTCTTCATTAGTGATGTGGTACATCTTATCCTGGATGTTAATATCACTTCTTCATATGCTTGAATGTTTCCAAGGAAAGATTAGTCCCCTTTCTGCTTACTTTTATCCACCTACTTTCCCATTTATATCCTACTCTTAGCTATTAGAGTAGTTCTATGGATGCATTGGAATTTCTTTCACCTCTCCCAGGGTCCAACAAGTTGGTGTGGGGGTTATTAGTGTGATCTTTTAATGATTATTGATCCTACTTGTAGTTATTGTCCTTTGTGGTGAGTGTATCCCCTCACTACTTCACGTTTTTCCTCGATTGTAATGTAGTACATTATGTCTGAGATGTTAACATCACTTCTTTGAGAGCTTTGATTTTCTAGCAAAAGATCAGCTATATAGCTTCTCTTAGAAACCTACTTACCCATTCATACCCAACTCTTAGCTTCCATAGTAGTTGTATGGATATGTTAGCATTATTGTCACCTCTCACAGGGTCCCAATCACTACTCTAATTTTTCTCTCCGTTTGTGATGTGGTATATCATATCTCAGATGTTACCATCACCCCTTTGTAATCTTTGATTTTCTAGCAGAAGATCAACTCCCTAGCTTCTTTAGCCACATACTTCCCCATTGGGACTTGACTCTTGGCTGCTAGAGAGGTTTATTGTATATGTTTATGTTATTCTTACTTCTTATAAGGTTTCCATCGATTAGTATGGGTGCACCATTATAATTCCTTGATGATTGTTACTCCTTGGTATAGTTTTGTTCTTCGCAACGAGTGTGTCCCCTCACTACTTTAATTGTTACTCACTCAGAATGAGATCATCCCTATCACACTCTGTTGAAGGTGTATCTCTTTCTCCTGTCCCTCGAGGCATCACTCTGATGCTTCGACTTCTTATGATTTAAGTGTTGCCTAATAAATTTCGTCGGCATTTGGATACTCGTGGCCATGATGAATTGTCCTCTACCACGTGGTGACTAGAATGCTAGCTTAGGATTTCTTAGATAATTGTTCCCGTAAAATTCTCCCATCTACCTTTTCCTTTTCCTTTTCTCTCACATCCATATATAGATGTGTGTCAGGTTGCTATTAAGGTGACTCTTTTCTTTAGTTCTGCTATTTTGATATGTTCATGATGATTTTAATTATTTTGATATGGTCATGTGAGTATTAAGACATTCACATTTGATGTTTCAATATGGCCAAGCAAATGTCGAACCTTTCTTAGTTGAGTGCCCGTTAGAGTCCTTAGTAGGCATACATCACCACTCCTTCACTCCTTATTTCACTATTTTAATATGATCAAGTAAACATCGAGTTGTCCACGTACATTCACTGTTTTTATATGGTCAGGTGAATGTCAGACTCTTTTCTTGATTTTCTTGCTATTTTGATATGGTCAGGTGGACATCATATTTTTTTTACTCCTTTATTTGTTATTTTTATATGGTTAGGCAAGTATTGAGTAACCCCTATTCACTATTTTGATATGGTCAGGTGAATAATAGATGCTTCCATCTTTCATTCTATTATTTTGATATGGTTAGATAGGTAGGTGGTTTATTTTTTACTCTTGCTCTTTATTCACTATTTCGATATGATCAGGTAAATATTAAGTCATCCCATTCATAGTTTTGGTATGGTCAGGTGAATGTGGGATCCTTCCACCTTCTATTCTGTTGTTTCGATATGGTCTGGTATATAGTTAGTTTACTTTTTACTCTTGCTCTTTATTCAATGTTTTGATATAGTCAGGTGAATATCGAGTCACCCCATTCACTATTTTGATATGGTCAGGTGAATGCAGGACCCTTCTTACTTCTATCCTACTATTTTGAAACGGTCAGACAGGTAGTTGATTTACTTTTTTACTCTTGCTATTTATTCACTATTTTGATATAGTCGGTGAATATCAAGTCACCCCTTTCACTATTTCGATATGATCAGGTGAATGTGAAATCCTTCTACCTTCTATCCTGTTATTTCAATATGGTCAAGCAGGTAGATGGTTTACTTTACCCTATGGCTCTTTTTTTCACTATTTTAATATGATTAGGAGAACATCAAGCTATCCACATTCGTTGTATCGATATAGTCAGGTGAATGAGAGACCCCTTACTTTTGCATTCTTCTCTATTATTCCCTTATTAAAGGTGCGACACATAGATGGTCACCTATTTTCTTTCTTTGGTGATTATCCATGTGTTTCTTATATTACTTTTTCTTATCATATTCGATCAACGCAATCATGTGCAACTCAGTAGTTATTCAGCGCCACTATTGGGGGTCTGTTTGTTGACCTTGTTTTCATAAAACCTATGTCAAGGGGGGTTAACTTGGTCAAATTAACCAAGCCATATCCCAAGACCACTTCCATTGGATTCAATGGGTCAAACCAAGTCTGTAGAGCCTAGACTAAGTTCTTGGGTCAACCTAGTTGACCAGGTTAACCTATGTTGACCAAATTAACCAAAATCCTCCTTATTTTGAATTCCAATCACCCACTTGGGCTTGTTTGACGATGATGCTTAAGTAAACACTTGATTTGGTCAAACCAAGCCCTATTTGGTCAAATTTGTCCTAGTTAAGTCAAAATCCCCCTTTATCTCATTTAAAGCTTTCCTAATCATCCTTTGACCCAAACTATAGCCCAGGATGTTCTTTTGCCTCTTAATTAACCCTAGGATTGATCATGGTCATCCATTATGGGCCTAAGGATATAAATAGGAGTGTTAGGGCATCATTGAGAGGACTTTGCTCTTGCTTTCCGCCCTAGACTCTCCCAACCTGAGATTTTTTGTGTGTGAGCTCCCTTACTCTCCCTCTACCTTTCCCAAGCCAAAAGCACCACTTAAACCCTATCGGCGGTGAGCTTTTCGACCAACCAATGTGTTTTCCTTTCAAATGCTTCTACCCTTTGATCCAGAGCATTTCCAACCTCAACTTCAACAAGGAATTGTACGTACACAATCAACAAGCTCAAAGAATGCAAGATCTCCTGAATACATTCATTAGATTTGGTAAAATCCTCAACCCTGGCTTAGAACACTAAGAGTAAAATAGCTTTTTGTACATCACATTTTAGACCACAATTTTTACTACCCATGTATGCTCTTCATTCATAGATCTTAGGTTTAAAACTTTATCTCATTTGATCGATCAAATAGATTAAAAGAGATAAAAAAATGATTCCTAGGGCATCTCGGGTATATATGATAGTTGTATGAAATCTCCACCGTTGATCGTTTGATCAATGCTGGAGATCTCTTCATTCCATAGTCTCTTCCAAATTGTGGAATAGATCTGTCGAATAGATCTCACGTCCGATGTAATCTGAGCCGTTCGTCTCAAACCGTATGAGATCGGACAACTCAAGAGGCCCGCCAACTTGGCTAAGTGGATGTCGCAACCACGACAATCATTGCCACAACCACGTGATAATCATTACCAGCGGTGCAATCAATGCCCCGCCAGGTAATGATTGGCCAGAGTACAGAGCATCCAATCAGAGGCCGACGCGTGGTTTCCTGTCACTTTTTTTTATCTAAAGTAATTTTCATTAATTTTAAACCTTTTTAATTTCTAGAATGTTAAAAAATCATAATAATTCATTTTTTAAAAAAATTAATATAAAATATCATTATTTTTAAAAAAATTATCCCCTTTAATTTAAAAATAAAAATAGTAAAATATTAAATAAATTTTAAAATATTATAATTATTAAATACTTTGTATTTTAAATTAATAATCAATAATAAATGATTAAAATATCTTATAAAATTTAAAATCCTATTTTAATATATATATATTTTAAATTTTAGAGAGATATTTAATATAATATTTTTTATTTTAAAATAATTTAATCTAAAATTTAATTTAATTTAAGATTTGATATTTAATTAATTTAAATAATCTTTATATATTAATATATAATTAATATTTAATTAATTTGTAGATAATAACAAATTTTTTTAAATATAAAAAAATAATACTTTATTTTCAAAATGAAAGAATTATTTTTAATTATCTAATTTTATATTAAATTAAATATAGGAAATATTCTTATTTTAAGTAATTATTAATTAATTAATTATTTAAATTATTATTTAATATTTAATTAAATTAAAATTTATAAAAATTATTTTAATTTTTTTTAAATTAGAGAACTTTTAATATTGAATTTAATTTAATTTTATAATTATTTTAAAATATAAAAACTCATAATAAATCCATTTCAACTCCTAAAAATTGATATAATGCCTTAAAATTTTCATAAATTTATGGGATTTAATTTAAAAACTAATATTTCATATTTTTTCTTGATTATTTAAACTACTTTAATACTTAATTTCTATTTAATTTAATATTGTATTAAGTATTTACAAATTAAAAAATTACTTTGAATTATTTTTAAATTTCGCCTAGGGTGATTAGTGGATCTCTTAAAAGAAAAAATATTTTCAGTTATTTTCAATTATTTTATTTTAAAACTTATTTACATTTATATAAGGAAATATATATGTATGTATTTTAAAATATATTAATTATATATATATATATATATATATATATATATAATCCTTTATTTTTTGAGATCTTTTGAAAATTCAAACATAGGATGAAAATGTGAAAATAATTAATAAGGGGAGATTATTGAATATTTGGGCTTCAATTATTTCCTAATCATATTATTAATCCTTTTTAATTACAATTTAAATATTTTGCATGTATAGGATGCACGAGCACTTAACCTATGCTCTCCTAGTTTTAAGTACATATTTTGTGATGGTGTGTTGCACTTTTCCTTTATGTTACCCTAAGGGTTAGTTATTAACACTTGATTTAAACCATTTAACCTAACGACCCATAGGGACTATGATACCCTAAGGATAATAATTAAGGACCCATAGGGACTATGATACACTTCCAATTGACATGAAACTTGAACCATTTGAACTTAGTGACATCTTTAACCCTCTAGAATTTTATAGAAAGTTTTAGGACCCTATAATTTCACCCCTTAATTAAACTTTGATAACTTCAAAAAATTTTAATAAATTTAAATTAAACTAAAACATAACCATATCATATCAAACTCTTTAGAATTTAACCCTTAATTTAGGAAAACTAAAAGCCCCTTAATTTGACCTTAGTTTAAACATTAATTTAATTTTGATTAAAAATCACCCTTTTAATTAAATTAAATAATTAAAAATTATTAAAATTCCAAAATTTTCTCAAACACTTGGAAATATATCCTTAGAGTTTTTCTTACCTTTGGTGGTGATTAAAAGAGGTTCAGAGCTAATTTGAATCAAAATCCCTGAAACATCCTTAATTAAGTAATTTTAATAATTTCTTAAATGCTCAAACTTTAAAAAATCATAACTAATTTCAAAATAATCAAAATTGGGTAAACTAAAAGTTATTCAAGTCTAATTAAAATCTAGTATTTAACATTTTAGAAATTTGCCTAAATTAAAAATTCAACTCTTCAATCAACTATAATTCGATAACTAAGGCCTAAAACTTTTAAAAATCCTAACTTTGCATAGAAAACTTTAAATCTAACAAACTTAGAGTTTAATTACTCCTTATAAGGTCTAATATTTAATGAAAAAACTAGGACCCCAAAGCCAAGCATATTTCTAAAAGACACCTCTTTGTCTGTGTTTGACTTAATTAATATGATAACCTTGGACCATCTAAAACTAGCTAACTCAACTTAAACTTCATAAAACACTATCCTTAGCATTGAAACTAACCAACCAAATTAATTAATTAAAATTGACCTCAAAATATTAATACTTAAAACTTTAATCAAAATTTCCCCTTTGGCCTCTGACAAATCGGATCACAAATATCTTGAACTAATCACTTAACGTAGGAACTATCCGATACAACATAGGCTACTGCACACACATAGAATTATTTATTAGGACTCAACCTCTAGCTCTAAATTAGATCGATGTTTATCTTTTTTATTTATGTGATGTGATGCTCTACATGTGATATGTATGCTAATTATTTTACTGTGATGATCGCTATGATGATTTTTATTACCATACTTTCTTTAAGATTTAATGTTCAACAAATTATCCTTAGGTTATGAGCAATCTTGATACTAATGATATTTTCTGCAGGTGGACATGCTCATGTAGCACTAATGAAGGGGCTTAAAGTAATAAATAAAACATGTCTATAATTGCTACAAGTTTTTTAGATGCTTAGCCCCCAAATAATTAAGAGCATGACTAAGTTTGGTTAGCATGAATATTTTCATTTTCATATATAACTGCTTGGAATATTTTATTTTAACTATTTATGATAACCATGCAGGAGAGTCTAGATTTTTTTTCATGATGTAAATGTATTTGAAGTATCGAGTTGTGAAAGTCTTCAAAAATAGGGCATTTCAATTATAAGGGATCCAAAGGGAAAAGAAAAAACCATCGCAAGAAATTTCTTTTCATTTGGATATCCTTCTAATGGATGAGCCATAAGAAGACCAAAGGAAGATGATCCGTAGAAGGACTTAAAGATGAAGATCAAGATGAAATACCTTATTTTTAATACTTTTGTCATTCAATAGGAATAGAATTCAGGTTATTATCTGTGGGGCCTTGCCACCATTATGTTTCTGCAGACTATGAGTTATACTTTATATGGAACTTGCCATGCACTTTTGGACTATTTTTTTCTCTGGTGGATATTTATATTGATGTGTTTACTTTACTTGTATCATAAAAATTGCATGCTTTTTTTAGGTTTCTTTCTTGCATGTATGTACGCCTGATTTCACTAGACTTTTTAAGGTTATAAATTTTTCTACTCTTAATTAAATTTTAAAAATCTAAGAATTAAATAATATAAAAAGCTAATAATTTAGGGAATAATCAGAGATCATCCGAGGTTACATGTATATTATTATATCTTTCTCTTTCCTTATATTAAGATATTTTCTCCTGCAGGTAGAGTTTAGATAATCCGACCTATGAGGATGAGGTACTGAACTTGGGGAAGGCTAGCCTTCTAAAAAATTATTTTTTAAAGCCATTTTCAAATTTAATGCATTCCTGATTTGGAGACTTTCAACTAGCATACATTAAATTAGAAACTAAAAAAAATAAAAATTTAATTGCATTAGTTTTAGGAGCATAATAACATTTATAAGTACAAGGCCACTTAGGAACCTCTCTAGATATTGGCCTTAATTTTTAAAATCTTAGTCACCCACCTATCTTTTATAAGGGCTGGAAAACATGGATTTTATATGATTAGGTGGTTAGTTGGCCTTCCTTTTCAGGTATGATAAAAGTCTAGAATGCACTAACTATGACACGGGTGTTAGTATTATGTGTAGAATACTAAACTCACGCTAGATTTAGGGTTTAAAGATACTACTATCGTTGTCCCATAGTATGTCTCATCGATGGGTAAGTACTATATTCTTCAGGGGCTATAAATCTTACCTATCTACGACACATGGATGACGCCACTTCCATATTTCTCTCTCATATGCTCAAAGTGTATTTTTAAAATTTCTCCAATTTTTTCTGATTACCTTAGTCCTTCTGGATGATAATGTGAGCTATTTTTGTTGACTAAGCCAAGTTAAACCCTTTCCTTACCTTTGCATAGGAATTTCTAAGTATCCCCCCTATGTGCCAATCCCATCTAAGGGAATAATGTAGGATCCTTAATCAAAAGTCTTATTAGGCCTTGGCTTATGATGCAATTAACCACAAGGTCTTAAGCTTATGGGAAACTAAATCCCACATCAAATAAACCCCACTCGAGCTGATGTATAGGGTGGGGGAAATCTCGTGACTCTATTTTGGTCATTCTTATTATTACCCATCGAGGTGCATAGGCTAAAGTTGCTATCCTCAATGGTTAATCATATGCATAATCTAATCTGCCCTCCCATTGGCCCGCTTGTGAAAATTGCAAAGGTCTGGAATCATTTTGTCCTTTAGGATGGTGCAATCGTACCCTCTACATTCTATCCTACATCGAGCAGTGTCCTTTTGGAATTCCAAAATATTATTTAAAGAAAATGTTATTAGCCCACCCTCTTATATAGGGTACCATGTCTCAGATCAAATTGAAAGAGTTAATCATTTATAGCCAGCCATTTTTACTTTTACACATATTTCACATCATGTTGACTATAATATCAAATGTCATATTTTCCAAATACAACTATCGTTATACTTATTAGTACATACTATTATGATAAAAATGTATATTAAGTAAAATGAATAATAAATAGATGCATATCATGTATTTCATATCTAAATGTAACAAATTGATTTTTGAACATTTTCTACTTAATATTTTTTACTCATTTCAATCAAAATGACATTTAATTGAACTGCCTAATGAAATTTTAATATTAACTAGTCAAATACTCATAACGAGGATATCTACAAAATATTAAAAGTTACACTATGAAAAATTAATAAAATGAGAGATTATATTTTAATCACTTTAGGGATGAGAAAATTTGTGAAATCAAAATCATTAAAAATTTGTAATAGGATTTAGGTTACCTACCCCGATTAGAACATTTTTTTAACCATAGCAATAGAAAAGAATGACCAAAAGTTAAACTTTCTCTCTCCTCTATCTCTTTCTTTCTTTCTTTCTCTCTCTATCTCTCTCTCTCTCTCTCTCTCTCTCTCTCTCTCTCTCTCGCTCTCTCTCCTCTCTCTCACTCTCTCTCTCTCCCTCTCTCTCTTCACTTCTCTCCCTTTCTCTTCTTTCTCTCTTCGATAAATAAGGATGGAATGGAAAAATTAGTTGTGGTGATGGTTTTGATAAAATAGATTTAGATATTTTTATTAAAGAAAATGAAATTTCAGACCTAGTATTATGGCACTCAAAAATTGGCATCACTATGCTCAATTAATTCCCTAAAAAATTTAAGAGCTCAAAGCCGGTGAACCGCCCATCCTGGTGTTGCAGCGCTCTCATAGTATACTTTTTGGACATTTTAAGAAATAAGAATTTGGGTTATTATAATCTATCCATTATAGAAATGCCACCCTTGATATTTCTCATTATGGACCATTATTTGATAGAATATTAATATTTATCACTACTCAAATCAATCAAATCACATATTTATTCATTCGCACATATATACTTTTCCATGAGTCAATCATATAGCTTGTTATGTAATGGAATTTCATAATAGTATTTGGTACAGAGAACTGTACGAGGACCTTTAAGGTACATCTCACACTTCCCGCTTACTCAAGCAATATACCCTTGACTATACTGGGGGTGCAGTCATCATTGAAGGTGTGGATTGTCTTTGACACCCTCTCAAATTCATATTCTTAACATTAGTATGGTTTACAGAGTCTATCCCTTTCTACTCATATCCTCTTTGAACTAAGGAATAGCCAAGTCATTTTTTTACTACTATGACTCTCTCTATTAGTTCTAAAAACTCCTAAATCCTTAGTGGTATATATGGATGCAATAGTTCATCTTTCATTCCCCTCAGGAACTTATAATATTTCTCCTTTACAGTATAGACTAATTGAGGAGTATACCTGGCTAGTGCAGCAAACTCAACCTCATATTGCATCACCATCCTATTCTCTTGGTAAAGCAATATAAAAGCTTCTTGTATTTATTATCTTCTTTGAATGTTCATGAAGGCCACTAAACCTTAAATAACTAGCCCAAGGCTCACCAATAGGGGGGTAAATTGGTAATTTTAATTTTTTTTAGCTCCAAAATAATAATGACAATATTTTTGAAACAATTTTAAGAAATTAAAAATACCAAATTCTAATCGATTGTGAAAACAAATGAGTTTGTAAAAAAATATTAATTTTATAATGATGATATTTTGATCTATAAGACAAAGCAATAATCACAAAATTTCCCAAGTAGTTATAACAAAAATAAAGATATAAGAAATATAAAAGTGCGAAAAGGAAAAATAGAATCAAGATTTTTATAGTGGTTCCATTAATCTTGACTTACGTCCACTCCGTAGAGTCCTAAGATCTGAGAATTGCACTAAAACAAAGTGACTCTCCTTTCCCTCCCCACAACAAGGCGGAAAATCCCTTACAGACTCCCATTTACTAAACCTAATATGGTGGAGTGTTGAACGCTATTACACCCTCCAAGTGATGGAAGGGGACCTTGACTCTTTTTCTCCCTCCTGGAGAAGGAAGAGAATCTCAGCTCCTTTTTCTCCCTCCTAGAGAAGGCAGAGTACCTTGAGGACTTGACCTAGAAGCCTCTCTCCCTAGAGAGCTTCCCAAGACTCTCCAAGGCCACAGGAGGAACAAGGGTGTAGCTTGCCCAGAGCAACCGTGTGATCCCCTCACACTCCTCCATCACACTCAACCTCACCTTCTCCTTCCTCTCAATCTCTAGATTTCTTAAAGCTTCTCTCTCAGAGTACCTTTAGAAATCACATAATCCCCTCACTTTTATAAAGAGAATCTTTAAAACATGCTTAAGTAATTGATTCATGAAACACTAAAAAATTAAGTTAGTCATCACTATTTGTATAGTATGATTAAAGTTTGTACAGTATGATCAGCTCAAAACTAATCTCATCCAATACGATGTTGATAATCATTCAAATGAACGATTCAATTAATTTAAACACATCATACAGTACGATCAAGAGATTATCTAGTATGATCTATTTAATTTCTTGTATTCATATAGGATGAATCTTGGAATGACAAAAAATTGTCTCTACTAATCATTCCATACTGCTCTTATCTTATGGTATGGTTTTTTTGATTTCAAGGTCCAGTATGATATTAATATCGTGCAGTATGATTAGCTCAAAAATTATGATTTTGTTTGGTATGATCTTTGGGATGACTAAATTTCATCACTACTAATCATTTTGTATGATCAAAATCGTATATTACGATCAGCTATCATGAGGGTTAATTTTTGTAAGATTTTAAATATTCATATAGTACTATTAATATTGTGGGTCTCCGAAAGGATTCTGCTCGCGTGGCTCGAATATAAAGAGTACGATCGCACTATCCCGTAGAACAAAATGGTCGTAGGCCTTTACACTCGGCACAAGCAGGCCGATGGAAGAGCAGATGGAGTTATAGATACTATTAGCCATGGAGGATAGCGGCTTTCACCTACTAACCTCGATGGATAATAATATTTATAACCCTAAATTCACGAGATTTCCCCTATTCGATACATCAACATCGAATAGGGTTTATTTGATTGTGGGGATCGATTTCCTACGGGCGCAAGCCCCCGTAGTTAATTACATCTTAGACCTCGGTCTAAGAAAACTCTTGATTAAGGATGTTAGATTATCTTCTCAATTGGGTTTAGTGCAAAGGTGAATCCTAGGCTTTCCTAATCAAAGAGGAAGAATGTCCCAAATTGGTTCAATCAATCACGCGTGGTTCAGTCAACATTCGGCCAGCTAGAAGAAGTAAAAACTGGAGAAAAAAAAGGAAGGACAACGCATCTCAGACATGCACGAGAGAAAGAGGGAGGTGGCGTCATCTGTGTGACGCGGATGGGTAGGATTTATAGTCTCCGGAAGAATGGAGAACTTACCCACCAATAAGATGTATATGGGTACACTCGTACCACTCACCTTTAGACCCTAAATCTATAAAAGATGTAGTGTTGTACACATAACACTAACATCTACGACCTAACTAATGCAGCCCTGGACTTATTCCTTGCCTGACAAAGGAAGCCAGCTAAAACCTCCTAATCGTGTAAAAATCCATGCTGTCCAGTCTATATGAAAGATGGGAGGGTAGTTTAGACACTGAAATTCGGGATCGACCACTAGAGAGATTCCTAAGTGATCCAACACTTATGAGTGGTACAATGCTCCTAAAACTAATGCAATTAAATTTTGATTTTAATTAGTTACTAATACAATTTATGCTAGTTAAAAGTCTCCAAATGAGATATGTATGAATTTTAAAAAGGCTTTATAAAATAATTTTTGAATGACTAAACTTCCCCAGGTCCGGCACTTCATTCTCATAGGCCGGATTATCCGGACTTTACCCGCAGGTGGGGAAATTTGTCTAAAAGAAGAGAGAATGCATGTATGCCACCCCGGACGATTCCGGTTATTCCCTAAAATCGTTATGGTTTCTATGTGAATTAATCTTAAAATTTTTATTTAATAATTACGAGTATAAAAATTTTTATTCCTAAAGAGCCTAGCGGTCAGGCACAAGCACATGCAAGAAAGAAACCTATAAAAAGCATACCGGTTCTACTGCGCAAACAAAGCAAGTAAATCACAGCACAGAAACAAATCCCACGAGAAAGAGTGTCCATGGCAAGTGCCATACAATATTACATCACAAAGTACAGTAAGTAATGGTGGCCGGGCTCCACCGACAACAACCCGGGAATGACGCAAATCTTTAAAATGAGGCATTTTATATCTTCAGTCTTCTTCTACACTTCCTTGATTCGTCTTTGGATCGTCTTCAGTCCTTCAGGCTCCTTGTAGTGAATGCTCCAAAAGGATGCCCAAATGAAAAAGGAAACCCTCTGTAGGGGTTTACTTTTCCCTTTGGGCTCCTACTCATTTAAAATGCCCCGTTTTAATGATTTTCACAATAATACTATCAAATACATTACATGTATGAAAAATAGAAAATCTAGACTCTCCTGTAGGGGTTATCCTAAGCAGTTATAATAAATTTTCACCCAAGCAGTTATATATATAAAAATGCTAAAATTAAATCACACTTGGCCGTGCTCTGATCATTAGGGGCTAAGCAGCTGAAGCAGGTACCTAAAGCAGTTATGAATAATTATTATTAATTTTTAGCCGCCTCCTTTTTAGCGCTGTGTGAGCACGGCCACCTGCAGTAAGACAGCATTAGTATGAAGAAGCGTGCCTAACCTATGGGTATTCTAACGCTCACAATAACAGTGCAGAAAAGAAAAGAGCAGAAAAAGCGTCACAGAAAAGCACCACAGAAAAGCTACAACAAGTAGCGAAAACAAACAGCACACGGGTCACATGCAGAGCGTCACAACACAGCACAGAAAAGAAAAGCAAAAACACAACTTAACCTAAAGCTAATAGTCGTGTCCTAGCAAACTCATCTAAGTATGTATAAGATGTGTGGTTTTGGTGGATCCTATGTAGGGTTATTTAGTTAAAATTGTTTGTATTTTTTCTTTGTTTGTTGAAAGGGGCAAAGGAGAGATTTTAGTTAAAGTTCAAATATTAGTGTTTTGAGGTTGATTTTAGAGATATTTTATTTTTGTGTTTGATTAATTACACCTTTGTTTCAACCACGACCGGGTGATGGTTTTATTTACCCGCCTTGGCCTAACTTAATAGTCGTTAGGCTGGGGTATCATGTTGATTAATTTTGTTGTTTATTTTAATTGTGTTAATGAAAAAAAAAATTGGTGAATTAAATACTTTTTATTAATCAAGTTTGAATTATGCCAATTAAAAAAAATTAATTTTAGGTTTTTGACGCTCCATTAGATCCATTAGTGTGTCTTGTCGGTTTCTTTTTAGTGTATGTGTCCCACCAGGCTCGAGGGAAACCT
>CM033685.1:23037843-23088343 GCA_019514585.1 Dendrobium officinale
TCATCACCTTCTCTAAGCTAAGAAATTAATACGTTATGGAACTTGTGGGCTTAGAAATACCATGACACACATTATTAGTAGACTCTCTATGCTGCATAGATAGAATTCCCATGCTAAAATGATATTTATTGAATGTTGTTGACCATTTATTCCTTGTCTATCCTTCAACCAATCATGGTTTGGAGGTTCACTTCCATGATTATTTAAGCCCACATCTTTTACAGTTCATTTTTGAACTGAAACTTCAAATCCTCATAACTTTCAATCCAACTGTTCGTTTTTCACAAAATTTGAAACATAAGCTCTTGGCAACATAATCCTACAATTCCTTGAGTTTTGTGGCTCCATGCATTGGGGATTGAGAGCATTTTAAAATGAAGGTTTTAACTAAAAGTTAGAATAAATTTCTAACCTATGAATAAATTTTGATGATATTTGGCTTGTTGGAAAGCTAAAGAAAACCTATTTAGTTTCTTAGAAGGCTCTAAGACTTGGTTCAGGTTGAATCAAAAGTTGTCATCAAAACACCACTTTTTCTCTCTATTTCACTCTCTCTTCACCAAAATGGGTTTTGGAGGCCATGAAATGGTGGAAGAAAGCTTGGGGGAGGTAGGTAAAGATCTGGAGAGGCTAGGGGAAGAATGTTTTTGCTAGAGGTAGCTTGGAGGAAAGATATTGAGAATGAGGGTTTTGAGAGGGTTTAGGGCATTTTGAGGGGTGGGGATTAAATAGAGGGCCATGATGAGTTTGGGAGAGGATTTGGATGGTTTACACCTATCCCATGTTATTATGGGCTAGAAGGAAGTATGCCTTGTGAGAGAGATGGGTTTTGGTTCATTTCATAGAGGGTACACACATCTTCTCTCTTCTGGCTAAACCAAAGCCTTTGCTCGGTTTAGGGGCTAGTGTAGGGTGGCTTTAGGTTGTATTTGGTCTAATTTATAGTAGATTGGAATTGCATTTGGTGGAGAGAATTTTGTTTTTTCTTTGTGGATTTACCACTTCAACTCATTTGGGTGCTTTCTTGAACATTTGATTGGTTAAACCAGTCAATGGGCCTGAGGTAGCATCCAAGGAAGTACATTTTGCTATTTATGTGAGTGGCCATGTATTTGAGGCTATGAAATTGGAGTTTGTATGGTTGATGAGTGTATCTGAGAGGTTTGGCCATGCATGGAAGTTTAACCAAGTAAAATCAATTGTGACTCAACATAAGAGAATATCATACATACTTAGAATATTCAATTGAATTATGTGGGTGATCAATTTGGTTTGAAATTGATTAGAAGATTGAGTTTGACCTTAGTTATGTGTATGGTTGATTTAGTCAACCATGGTTGACTTGATCAACAGAGTTAAATCAAGGTTGGAGTTGGGCCCGACAAATTAAAAATGATATTTTTGATCCAATGGAGGTGGTATGCAAAGGAGAGGTCACATTGCATGAAATTCATATTTGGGCCCTTAAAGGCTATTTGGCCAACCATGGTTGACTTAGTCAACCTAGTCAAACCAAAATTTTAGTTTGAGTTCAATGCACTACTAATTATGCTTAGGATTTATTAGAATAGGTTTCATGACTTAGTTCGATTGATCCATATGGAAGTTTAATTAAAGAAAACTTTGATTTTGCTCTCAAGGGGCATTTTGGTCATTTTTGGCCTTGATCATCTTTTGTTCAAGTAGGTCCACCAAAGTGCATTTTTGTATTTGATATATCATAAAGATTATTATGAACATATTCAAAGATTGTGGGAAAGGTCCCAATGTTAAATTCCACAAGATGTAAGTGCTAGTGGCATATACTATAAATATTTGAAAGTTTTATAGCCTTTTGATTTCAATTTAGTTTTTGGTATTAGATGTCCTTAAAAGATCTCAAATTTAGATGTTTGAGAGTATGTAAATTTTTAATCAATATACAATTGGTAGATCTTGAATTGGTGTTCATTTGATTTGATTTTGAGGTGATTAAAAAATAACCTAAAAAAGGTCATAGAACATGGGCATTTGACCTTAAATTTTTGTTTAGAAATTGTAATTGAATAAGATTTTTGATTTGATTGATTGAGTTTGGGAAACCTCATAAGAAAAATGAGGTTAACACTGGGCCACAATTTAATCAGTATACAGAATAGTCCCGCAATAAGGAGGAAAAAAACTTCTATGATTTTTTACATACTATGCAATAATTATTTTTCAATGGGTGCACTACTCACTCAGAGTTATCTATTATTGTGAATATGTTAAGCATAAAGATATAATATACTTAGAGAATATTTTAATCAATGTATTAGCCTACTTAAGTTGACCAACCTTATAGATAATATAATTCCAACATATTTATACCAGACTAAAAAATTAGTTTTAAAACTTGATTTAATAGCTATAAAAATAGATTAGTATTTTAATGAATGAATGTTGTACTATGGGGATTATTTATTAGAGATTGCTTGTCATCATTGTGACACACTAAGGTTCAAACCAAGTTCTGAAAAAAAAATTAAAAAGATGAAGGATGTGCCAGTTAGCAGATTATTCTATTTACCCATCATTCCCATATTACAACATTTATATGCATCTAAGAGCCAACTTTCATTAGCATTCCACCCCTAAATGGATGGTCTGATAAAAGTTAATATTAGATCTTTAAGAAACTTGTGGCTAAGGTGTTTATTAAATAAAAATATTTGCACTGGAGACTTTTATCTGCAGACATTTAAATTTGCATAGGATAACGTTTTTCCTAAACCAATTAAGAAAGTACCTTTTGAAGTTATTTATGATTATAAACCAAAGAACCTAATTGATATGCTAGATATTTCCCAATATTCATCTTTTTATGTTGCATTACCCAGTACATAAAATTTTTATAATCTATATGAATAAGTAAAGCATCAATTCAATCAAGGAATAATAACTATAAAGATTTAATAAATTCTAATCCTCATAGTTTTCAACCCTTGGATATTAACGACATCATTTAGATGAACTCTCTCCCACGATAGACATAGCAGCAAGATTTATGTTCAGATGAAAAACTAATTTTCTTTGTAAGGAAACATGACAACTAAAGAAATTTTTGATATATATATTTAAACTCAAATATATTAGAATGAAGAATAAAGATACACGGGAGACACAAGCTTGTGGGGTAAAGACTATCACTCCTGAAAGACAAAAGGGGGAGGGAAATATCTAAAAGAGCACCCCAAACCAAGTCGCAGATGGAAACAAAAAGAAAGAAACCCCTCAAGTGAAGAGGACCCCTTCATTGGTTTGTTTTTCGCAACAAAACCCAATACATACCAATGAAAAAAGGTCACTCATTAAGCACTAGAGGGGACCAAGTCCCCTCCTCTGAAATATGTAGAAATCTTCTTCCTCTTCCTCGGGGAGGTGGGCATAACACTTAAAGGACCAAGTCGGGGGAGCTCTCTATCCAAACAAGATTTGGAGCCTTTTGGTTGTTGCTTGCAAAAGTTCACAATCTTATTAGAAGTTTATTCCTCTTGCTATAACTTCTCGGCCAAGAATTGGATCGAAGGTCCGATTTGTGAATGAGAGCCTTGTTCTTTAGAAGCCCTTGGTTTGCCTTTTCTTCTCCGGGTGAGTAGGTTCCAAGCTCCAAGGTTGGAGTCATCCTTATCCTCACTTAAAAAGGGCTCTCCAACAACTTTATTTTTCATCTCAGGAGGAGGGATGGGTATGTGGGGGACCTTCTCGGATGGGCTTGCACCTTGGTTGGTGGTGACGACTGCAATGGGGAAGATTGAGAGCCACGGTTTGGAGCCTTAGATAGACAATCACCTTTTGCATGACCAATGAAACCATAATCAAAGAAAAAATTTGAAATCCCTTCATATTCAACTCTTTGAAAAAACCGTCCTTGGAGCCCATGATCCATACCCCCGCTTGAAGCTTTGGAGAAAGATTCAATTCTAACACAAATTCTTGCATAAGATGATCTTCCAGGTACTCGTGTGTGAGTCCAATTAAAGAGGTTTCTCAAGCATATTGGCAAGCTGAGTGATATTGTTCGTATCCCAATACGTGAGAGGAAGCTGTAAAAAAAGAATCCAAATGGGTGAATAAAGACCTTGAAGTGAATTAGGAGTGAAGTTTGGAGTCCATCTGTCCATTTCAATGATGTTGCTGGCAATAATCCAGGGCCCATTCATTAAAATCGCATTCCTAGCATCTACACTAGGGAAAATGCAAATAAAAGAATTTGGCACGGTGGTGATAATTTGAAAGTCTCCAAAGTGGTACCCCTGACGTTTGAGTTCACTTAGTAGATAAGGGAAGGCAATTTGTTTTCCAAGAAGCTTAGCCACAAGTGCTCGATCAAGCATGGCCAAGTTAGTTTGCACAGCATTTCGCTCTGATTCCATGGAAAGACCATATGAGGCAATAAACATCTCCCTACTCATCTTGTCTAAAGGAACTAATTAAAGTTTGTTCCAAGCAAAAGGACCATTAGATAAGCCCCCAACATCAGAGGTTGAGGCCTGTGTGCCCTGCTTTGGCTTATATTCCAATACCTAGGTAGTTGGGGCATTTCCAGAAATAGCATGTATGTGTGAACCTGTAGCACAGTTCTGAGAAGTTGATGTATGAAGGGGAATTTCACACCTAGAGCTAGGAGAAACCAGCTTCAACACGGCTGCATTCGAGCCACAAACCAAACAAATTAAACATATTCCATAGCATTTGGAATAGAATCCACACACAGAAAAAAATGATTCAAAGTATGCACCTGAGACACAGCTACTTGAACATGACTTGACTGTGAGGGCTGAACGGACAAGATACCCAGCGTCGGGCCCAGATTCTAGGTGGCAACGAGAGTTTCCACTAAAGGTAAGTCATCATCCATATCGGTATGAGAATTGGGGTTACCATCCGACTCTTCCTTCTCATTCTCCAAACCCTCATCGCTGTCCGACTCATTCTCTAATCCAAATTCATTGGAGGAAGCATCTGGTTTGGTGGTTCTTCCAATCTGTTCAGGGTAAGCTTGAACAACCGAGGAAGGTATAGACTTTCCAGTTGGAGAAGAGGCCTTTCCAGCTCCCACATCCGGAGCCAGAACTTGCGGGCACGGTTGCTGCTATGGTTGACTGCACTCCTCCTTGCCATGCCTAATGGTGGATTATTATGATCACGCTATAGGCTCAGTTCTAGAATCTCTAGTAACTGTGTCTTGCATCTTAAGTGAAGGAAGAGAGCTACTCTCCGATGTTAGCACTGGAGTATGCTTGGTAACCGACTCCTTCGCCCTGCTGTCAGGGGCAGTCAAGTGCCAATAGTTACAAAGTTGCTCGTTTCCTTGACTGCCGCCTCCCCTACCACCATTAGGAGGAGATGACCTAATGCCACCTCCTCTAGCCATCCTAGAGCCTCTCTCTCTACAAATACTCAAGAGAGAGAAAGAGGAGGATGGAATAAAGAAATTTTTGATATGTTTTCCCTAGATCTTATTAAAAAGTACATGAATTTCAACTATACAATTTGAGGTTGATAATGGCCAAAGATAAGGATATGAATAGTATTATTACATAATATTTCTTTTTCCATTCATCATGCATAACTCTTCATATAAACACATGAATATTCCTCAAGGTTTTGATGAATCTTTAATTATCTTCCTCGCCCTGGCTACTCTTTCTCAATACAATTCTCATCTTTTGTAAATAAACTCATTCTTTGTGTTCGTCAACTCCAGAATGCATCTATTCAGCTTAAAACTTTCTCAAATATTTTGTAGTATCTCTCATTATTTCCCAAGGCCTCAACATGCCAATAACCCTAAGATACTCTAAATGCCCATTATAGAAAGATAATGTTTTTTTTTTTTTTGAGCAACCAAAATAAAAATATTACAACTCGACTGATCTAAAATTTATAAGAATACTAATTTTTTGTTTCCTAATATCATTTTTAAAATCTCACTCTTTGACATTCCAGGGGAGACACGCCTTTCATAGCACCTCTACAGAAGTTCATTCAACCCTATAGCAAAAACATAAATCTGTAATTAGTTACACCACTTGCTCAAACAACATCCTAATACATACAATCGAATATGGCATTTAAGATCTTATACATTGAATGAAGAATTTCACTCTTAAAAAAAGTCTAAGGCTTCATTTGGGACAATTTTTTCACTGCTTTTTAAAGCAGCTTTTTAGTATAAAAATTTTTTTACTTCAAAATTTTTATACTAAAAACTTGTTTTAAAAAGCAATAAGAAAGCTCTCCCAAATGAAGCCAATGAAAATTTACTTGAAGGGATTTCTTGGATGAACGAGGTTTCAGAATTCAACTTAAAACAAAAAAAAATTCTTATGCAGTCTTAATTGTTTTTAAGAACAGTCCAAACTTTATGTTAGGATAAGTTCTTGCTGTCAAGATAATTTAAATTTCAATGACAGGCTCGTTTATTTAGAATCCAATCCAAGTAAGCCCGACGCAAAGGCATAAGAAGTGAATTTGCTAAACAATACAAACGTCTTATGCATTACCCAAGAGATGAACCATATAAACATTTGTGTTGAGTATACATTTCGGCTTCATTTGAGATAATTTTTTTTGTGCTTCTTAAAGCAGATTCCAGTACAAAAGTTTCCATCCCAAATGAGGCCATCATTCACATTACAGTAAAAACCAGTTAAATGAGATGACTGTATCATAAATTTTCTCTTTGTCAGTACCGTATTCAGTGCGTTACAACATGATTAAAGAATAATACCGTATTTTCATACCGTTAGAAAATTTCAATAAGTTTTGTTAGTGCATAATTTGTCCATTTTTAACTACGGAAACTATTATCTCCTTTGTTTTCCTCTGATTGAAAAACATTTTTTGTCGCATGTTTTGGAAGCGTTTGGTTTGGCTTTGAACTTCCCAAATTAATCTTTTTCAAGAAGAATCCATTACCACGTGAACATTTTGCCAAATTTTTAGAACAGCTGTATTAGAAGTAGAAACCTTTTGTCACAAAAGTTAAGATAGAACAAGTCATTTGATAACAAGATAACATAGCCTAAATTGGGTAACTTGAGCACCCACCAGCCAAGGTAACTAGCGTGTTAATTTTATATAAACAAAGTTCAGTTTCCCAAGCGTACGTGTTAATTTGGAAGAGAAACAAACAATACCAAAACTTTCAGAAGAAGCCTCATTTTTTTTTTCAAGTAATAAATTCTTGGGTCTTCTTTGTGAACAATAGAGCCATTAGGGGAAATAATTAATTTCATTTTAGATTTTTCTTACAAATGTTTGCTTTATTAATCTGCTAAATAATTGATAGTGATTAAAATCATAGTTGAAAGATCAATTTAATTAACTTTAATTTTGATTGGTGTTTTTTCTCAAAACGGATTGCAAAATTAACTAAAGAGAATAATAGTTGTTGCAGTTATAATCCAAGACACAGAAAGGCCAGCACATCTGAAATATTCTTCATTATGCTAAAGGTAAAGATCTTAATTTCAATGAAGTAATATGAAATTCTAATACTAATTATTCGCGAAGTAATCAAGCCACATGGAATAATCATTAAATGGTAAGCTACAGTCTAATGCTTGAAACAATAACGAGTGCAAAACTGCCCTGTAGCATATACTCGGATAAAAAATGATCAGTTAAGTTGTCGAACTTGTCTGGAAGCTTCTTTTCTTTCACACCCTTCCTAATTTTTTCTTCAGTTTGCAACTGTTGCATACAAAGTCTGAAGGTCATTATGATGCTTCATTTCTTTCTTAGCTCTTTCTGCACATAGGAATGCTTTATTCTTTCTAAGGCTTCATTTGGGACAACTTCTTTGCTGCTTTCTAAAACAGCTTTCTCGCACAAAAATTTCTTGAATTGAAAATTTTTGTACTCAAAAACAATTTTATAAAGTTGAGAAAAAATTGTTTCAAACAAAGCCTAAACGGAGATAGATACTGCACTCAATGTTTGTGCAATTTTTTTAAATGTTCATCTTCTTCAACTCTTCAATCCCGTATTTGTATCTTCTGAAAATCTGTTAATAAATATCAGTTATTGCAGACTCGCTTATTTGTGATTTTGTTAATTCTTTCACAAAACAAGCTGACTGTATAAAAACTTACATCAAGAAGCAGTTTGTCATGACTACAAATTCTTTAAGTTTATTACATAAAAATCATCACCCACTCACATACAGAAATTGGTTTATTTTGTCTTTATTGTTTCTTTTTTCATCTCTTTTTTACAAATTTTAAAAGATGCGTCTTCATATTTAGTAGTTCTTTGACAATCAGCTAGTTTATTAAGTACTTATACAGTCGCTTATTTGTAATTTGCAGTTCTTACACATAAACAATTGTATAAAAGCTCACATCAACTATCAGATTATAAGAGGATACAAATTCGTTATCACTGTCTCGCCTAAAGTAATTGGCCTTTTTTGTTTTTATTCATTAAAATTTTCCTTCGATAAAGTTTAATTGAAATGTTCTCATATTTAGTAGTTCACTGACATTCATAACAGGGCTCTAATTCATTGCCAGCTTTTCATGGTTTGCTGTGAGCTTTGGAGGAGTTCGAAAGATACAATACTGAAAATTTTAAATATACGCAATGTTTCATTTTGGTTCTTTAAAGTTCACATTATCAAACCAGGCTCCAATATTCTCCACTCTTAGGTCTCTAATGCTTTATGGCACTTAATATAGTCCAATAAAAGAGAAGTATAAAGATAATTGTTGCAGAGATGAAGATGCGCAGGTGGATGACTGTTTTTACATTTAGAGACAAAATGCGAAATGAGTATATATACAAGAAAACATTAGAATAGCTCCAGTGGAAGATAAGAATAGACAGAGTCGCTTTGGACGGTTTGGTCACACAAAAAGTCAGCCTTTTGATAACCTGGTTATGTGGGTACGTGAATGAAACTGATCTGGCCTATGTTATGGAATGTAGAGGTCGACTCATAAAGACTTAGAATTATAAATGACTTTTTTTATATTTAAATGAGAATTTGACCCTAAATAGGACACAATTAAGAAAAAAGGATTCATGTAGCTGACTCCACATAGTGGGATAAAGGCTTCTTCTTCTTCTTATTCTTCTTCTTGTTAGCTTTCTAATTTTATTCCGAAAATTATTCTGAACTGTGACCAAGATATCCCAAACCTTTCAAAATTTAATTTGTAGTATTCCATTAGTTTATGTTGATCGTTTATTGGCGAGTTTCTAGAAAGAATAAGATGCCATTTACCATAGCCATTCTTATAAGAAATATTTTATGATAGGTATTTGTTAAGAAATTTCAAAAGCTTTCTTAAAGTTCATGCTATTTAGCACATTTAGATGCCATCAAAACTAGACCAATTTAAGCTTCATATTATAATACTATTTTGTGCTAGAAAATTTGAGTTGGTAGAGTGTATTTTTTTATGTCCTGGCAATATACAAAAATTCAGCATGCACACCTAAAAAAATGAGATTAGAAAATTTGTAGTAGGTGATACAAGAGTCGTCCCTTCTTCAAAGTTGAATAAGTAAATATTAGTTGAAAACAAACACCTAAATTTTCCCAAGGGAGATTACATAAATTATGTATCTACAGATGGATAATTAACATCCAAAAGTGAGGCTTGATTTTTTCTATAGGAATTATAGAGGTTTGATGTCAATTAGCAGACAGCTAATATTGAACAACAGTGTTAAATCTAATTAGAAGATCGAAGATGGTGGTGATTATTCAAGGTGGTCTTCAGCGGAGATTGTGGTTGTTAGTGGCAATAGTTGGTGGTGGTTTCCAATAGTGATATCTTAAAAATGCAAGAGATCTCAATGTATAGTTCTCTCTATTATTTCCCCTCTTTCCTCTTGTCAAGAATGGGACTCTATTTAGGGTTTTTTTGGAATGAATATTTTTTTGTAATTTAAATTGAAATGCAAAATATTCCATCTTAGAGTCCATATTGATTCACTTTATCTTGCTTATTCAGCATTTAAGTACCTTAATGATGTTATAATTGAGTTTTCTTGGGATTAATGAATTTGCCTCATCATCAAGCCGCTCAATTCACTTATAAGCATGCCAAATTTAAAGATTATTTGATCATCAAATTAATGTTTCAAATTTTAATTATGCTTCAATGTTTGATTTTGGCTCATTTATGCTTAGATTGAACCGATTTTAGTATCATTGGGTATGTCTCATTGACATGTTAAATTCGACTATAAATTTGTTAAAATTAATGTCCATGTAATCTTATATTTGATTTCAAAAGTTTCCAATTCAAATTCTTTCCTGGAGATTTTTGCTAATAATGCCAATTTTTCGTAGATATATCAATAGCCCCCTATTTTTTGATATAAAGCTTATAACATATGAAAATTAATTTGAGATATTCAAAAACTTTGTGATACTATATTAGAATTTCATAAATATAACAAGGCACAACCACTTTCTGGACATAAGAATGGACGTCCTCTTAGGCACATGAACCAAATAAAATCACCTTAATTATAATTACAACATTCCATAATGTTAGCTCATTGATTGGAGCAAAGATTATTGAAACGCTTCCTATAAAATCTTATAATTATCTCAAATTGGATCATAATGACTTTGTTGTGCTTTGAAAATGAGAAAATTATTCTCATAACAATAAAGAATGGTCACTGGAGACACAAATATCCTAGATTAGATTTGTTTGTGCCTGAAATTAGAACTGCCAGGAAAAGGGAGGTTAGGTCGGTCGGCCTACTACCATGTGCAGCCTGCAACTGTGCCTGTGACCTAAATGTACGAAATGATCCAAGAGGGGGAGGGGGTGGGGGGGGGGGGGGGGGGGGGGGGGGGGGGTGTAAGTTGGTGCTTTTTAAACATCGTCCCGGTGGATCGGCCTAGCCTATCAGGATCGGCCTGGCCAATCCAGCATAATTTTTCTTAAATAAATATAGCAATTAAGGAAAGAAATTAATGGTGATTTGCACGGTCACATCGGCCAAGCCAATCGCAGGATCGTCCGGGCCGATTTGAAATTGGCCAACTTCTTTCAGGGTGATGTTCAGGATGATTTTCTTCATATTTAAACTAATTTTCTAGGACGATATCCTATCGGCCTGTACGATATGACCAAAAATGGTCTAATCGTCCCTAACCGACCAGGCTAATTGAGCATAATTTGTGCTGATCGGCCAGGATGATATTCCTATCAGCCTGGATGATAAAGTCAGCAAGTTGCATTAATGAGCTCATTTTGAAATCTTCTATTTAAGCTTTGACAAGATACTTGGTAAGTATCTTTGGCAACCATTGTAGCTTCGTTCTTTTGGGAGAAACTTGAAGGGAGAGCTTGAAAGGGAGTGAGGAATGGGTGAAGTTTGATAGAGGGACAAGATCCTGTGAGGGTGGACTCAAGGGAGTGGGATTCCACACGGTTGAACCGGCAGGCTTGCACCTTAATACCGTCGGATTCAAGGCTCGTCTTGAGGGAAGTTCACAGAAGAAGATCTCTTTGGTGTCAAAGGACCCGGCGACTTCGCCGTAACGGGGATGGTGGAAGAGATTTTGTAAGGGCTTCTCCGCCTAGCTGTGGGGGGTAAAGGAGAGACGCTTAGTTTAGTGCAATACTTGGAGGGTGCCTCCAAGGAGTGGATGTAGGTTAAGGTTTGATCGAACCACTATAAATCTGGTGTGTTCTTTCCTTTATTATTTCCGTATTTATTTTTCCGCATTTATTTTTCTCTATGGTGAATCTTGGTTTTGGTTATAAGATTGTGTTTGTTTTAAATATCGATTCACCCCTTTTTGGTTAGTCTTTGGACTAGCTCATAATGGGCCTAACATCCCTAACGAACTTTCAAAAATAAGAGATCTTTTTAAACGAGGGCTCCAAATTAGCCATAATTAGCAACTAATCATCAAATATCATCCAGGATGATAGTATATTGTCCTATACGATTACTTCAACTCTATGAATATCCTCCAGACCATCGCCCTTGATGGATTTCTGGATGATAAAAATATAACTAGATCGTCTGGGATGATCTGACGATCATCCGGGCCGATTAGTACAAAATGATAGATATAGTCCAGAACATCACCCTGAATGGATGTCTGGACGATGAAAAAATAACTTGATCATGCAAGTTGATCTAAAGATCATCCTAGATAATTTGTTCAATTCAGTATATATCATCTAGAGCATCGCCCTAAATGGAGCCAGGTCGATTTTTGATCGTCTAGGAAGAACTAAGGTTTGTGAACTGATCGTCCCAAATGATCTTGCGATCATCCAGGACGATATAATCAAGCAATTAAATCTTAATTGCTTTCCTTAATTACCAAATTAATTTAGGTGTAATGCACTACATCATCCAGGATGACGTCCTAGATGATATCTGAAAATAAAAGATGCCTAAATAGATCTGGCGGGTGATTCTTTCTAATTTGAGCCTATCATCCTGACCGATGCCAATATCATCTAGGATGATTCACTTAATTGCAGCTGCCTTAACCAGGATGCCTTAAATAAGGTTTCTAATTTTAACTTACATCTAGGATGAGTTTGGGATCATCTCAGAAGATGTGATCGAAAACAGAAAACTCTAATAATTAGACATAATTTTTTCCACAAAGTGTGTGTGTGTGCAAGGTTACTTAGCATCAGGACCCACATGGTTATAATGGACTCAAGAAAAGGTAAAAGACACTTGACGCACATTACAAACTAACTCAGTCCTAATCTACCCAATCTTGAGCTGGTTCAATTTATAATTTAATCTTGTGGACCTGAAATGTTAATAGGCAAGATAATCGTAGAAAAAAAATAGAAGTAACAGAAATGTTTGCTATTATCAAATTTATATTTCTTGAAATCAGATTCACAATATTTAGTAGATTTGTAGCCTTTACCTTTGTTCTAATTATTTTGGTGATGTTTTGGTTTTCTTTTTAGAAATCTCTTAAACTGGCGCATCATCAAGGTTATTTCATCATCCTCATCTACTAAAGAGTTGTTACTATCATAATCATTTGTTTTTAGTGCCACCTTTCTCTCTTTTTTCTTTTCTCCTACATCATTCTTCTTTTGACTCACCACTTGCTCGTAGGCAATGGGTGATCCAAGTAAATTGTCAATAGAGTAAACATTTAAATCTTTTGATTTAGTCATTGCAGTTATTTATGCATCATAAGAGCTAGACAAACAATGTAAAATTTATTAACTTTTTCATAATTTGACAGTTCTCTTCCTAATGCATATAGATATATTACTATCTAAGTGAACCTAATGTACATTTTAGACACAGTCTCATTAGGTTTCATGCAAAAATGTATATAGTCATACAAAAGAATTTTAGCCTAAGTTGTTTCACTTACTATTTCCCTCGTAGGTGATACACAACCTATCCCAAATATATTTTTCGACAGTGCATGTGGAAACTCATAAATTATCTTCAAATTTTATGGCACAAAATAAATAATTCAAACACTTAGCATTCAACTGTGCAAGTTTTATGTCCTCATTTCTCCATTCATTAAAGAGAATATCTGTTTTAATACCATTAACAATATGCGATGGAGGTGAGTAACTGATTTGAATCCAATACCAAATTATATCGTCAATGGATTGCAGAAATATAGACATGCGAATATTCCATAAATCAAATGGGATGTTTTCAAATAAAGGTCGACGGGTTATTGAATAACTCTCTACAGTATTATAATTACCAAAATGTGTCATTGATCGTTTATCTCAAGGTATTCTAAAACACTATTTTTGAGACCCCACTCTGATATCACGTGAAATTACAAGATGCACCAAGAGTGAAGGAAGGGGGGGGGGGGGGGGGGGGGGGGGCTTAATTGGTGTGTTTAAAATAATCCTAAGCAAGAGTACTAATTTTTATAGATTTTTCAAAACACTTAGAAATAAACAACTTTAATTTTTATATGAGGTAGGTAACAAATTAAATATGTCATAGAAAAATAGTGATGATAAAATTCTAACTATTAAAAGAGAACATAAATCTCAGAAATTTTTAAGCTGTTATAATGAAGATGAAATGAAAAAAGTAAAATTAGAACAAACATACCAAATTTTATAGTGGTTCGGGCAAACCTTAACCTACGTCCACTCCCCGGAGTCCTCAACTATGAGAAATGTACAAACACAAAGTGATTCTCCTTTTCCTCCCTCAACAAGGTGGAGCAGCCCTTATAGAACTCTCTTTCACCAACCTAGTGTGGTAGATGACCAAAACACCTTTTATAGGCAGAGAACCTTGAATCCTTTTTCTCCCTCTTGAAGAAGGTAGAGAACATTGAGGAAAAACTAAGAAGCCTCTCTCCCTAGAGAGCTC
This sequence comes from Dendrobium officinale, assembly GCA_019514585.1. Lineage (NCBI taxonomy): Eukaryota > Viridiplantae > Streptophyta > Magnoliopsida > Asparagales > Orchidaceae > Dendrobium > Dendrobium officinale. Next base: position 23,052,199 of record CM033685.1, read on the forward strand.
CCACAAGACTCACTAAGGCCATAGGAGGAGCAAGTGTACAGCTAGCCCAAAGCAACCGTGTGAATCCCCTCACACTCCTCCCTCACGCTCCTCCCTCACGCTCAAGTTCTCCTTTTCCTTCCTCTCACAAACCCTAATTTTCTTCAAAGGCTCCCTCTTTGAGTTCCTTCTTCAACAACATTCCTCACTTTACAACTATTTTGAAAAAGGTTATAGAATTGCTTTTATATTAGGTTTCATGAAGGAGAACAAACAGTTCAAAATTTTTTAACACATCATATAGCATTATCTATAGATCATCTAGTATGATATATTATGTTTCCTCTATTCATTCAGGATAAATCCTAGGATGATCCAATGCCATCTCTATTAATCATCTTATATTGTATACTTCGTACAGTACGATTAATTAATTTCAAGTAGTTTGTCCAGTACGATATTAATATCGTATCGTATAATTAGAACAAAAATCATGGTTTCATCTGGTATGATATATGGGATGAAAAAATACCATCTCTATTCTTCGTATAGTACAATAATAATCGTATAGTACGAACAAAAATCATTAATTATCCATGATTTAATTGCCTAATTATGGGTTAAAAAATCAGTCTCTTCCTTTAAGTCACATAACTCATTCATTTGAATTCATGTAACTCTCTTCCCCTCTTTTCAAATATAAATATTCCTTCATGAGTGGATGTGTTCGCACCACTTCTTTTCCCCAATTCTTTACATATTCATTCCTCCATCTAGTATAAGCAATATACAATTTCAAGTTCCAAGCCCCACTTTTTAGAGAATGAGTTTCTCATGCCCCCTTCTCTTCTCCAATTCGTTACTTAAGAGAGTACTTCACTACTTTGAATAGATTGTATTCCCTTTCAAGCTATGGTACCCCTCTCTTTAGAGAATGAGTTACTCTTGCTCCCCTTCTCTTCTCCATTTCTTCTCTTGATAGAGGCATTCTATTGTTTTTTATAGGCAATTTCTCCATTCAAACTCTAGTTCCCCTCACTTTAGAGATTGAGTTTCTCTTGCCCTATTCTCTTCTTAACTTATTCTCTAAAGAGAGAAATTCTATCATATTTAATTGGTGATTTCTCTGTTTATTCTTCTTACTATTCGTCACACACACACACACACACACACACACACACACACACACACACACACACACACACACACATATATATATATATATATATATCACAAATAACATATACTTATTTTAGCTGTTATAGTAAATGTATATTCATCTTGAGTTGAGTCAAACCTTTAATGATTAGAATGATGTGTTTGTGAAGATTAAATATATTCAAGGAGAATATAAATGAGAATATGAAGTGGAGTATTAGAAGTTGATGGTATATCATAATATAGAACTAAATTAATTACTATGGAAACTTCTTTTTCATTGTAGCATCAAGAGATGGATCATATCCAAAGAGAATAATTGGTAGTGAATGAACAAAGATTAATAAAAATGTGAAGGACCTACTAGTCTTTAAAATGGAGAGAGTTGATCATGAGGATGAAAATAATATATTTCATAATCTTCTATTTGTGATATAAATATCTTTATCATATGTTAAGTCTATATATGGATTACTATCTCGAAAGTCCATAAAACTCAAAAGATTTGTTTCCTATAATAGTATGATTAAAGATCATGTTCAAAAGGCTCGTTATCATATATGCCATATAAGCAAAGGAATTAAAACATAAATATATTTAATATGACTTTATTCGAGGCCCCATAAAAGGAATTCAGCATGTACAATGCAAGATAAAAGTAGATATTTAACGCCTCTCTCCAAGCCATGAATCTAATGATGTTTAACCAAATATCAAAGATGGTGTTGAGAGTGTTTTAAATAATGATGAAATTATTAATATTGTGTAGTACATTATATTCTATGTTATATTTAAAGAGTTTATAATCTCCTCTTATATATATATATATATATATATATATATATATATATATATATATATATATATATATATATATATATATATATATATATATATATATATATATATATATATATATATATATATATATATATATATATATATATATATATATATATATATATATATATGTGTGTGTGTGTGTGTGTGTGTGTGTGTGTGTGTGTGTGTGTGTGTGTGTGTGTGTGTTATACAAGTTTCTTGTTTAATTTTTATCTTCCTTGGATTAATGATATTAGTAAAAATTGTAAACTTTATCTTGTAATAAAGTTATGGCATAAGACATTAGAATTTATTTAGACATTTTGAAGTTGATGATTAAAATATGATATTAACCTTTTTATAAGAGTACAATCTAATTCCACTCAGTATATTAAAAATGTTTAGGCCTTTTCAAGTTATTTGTTGATGGGATGGGTAAATATTTATTATTTACATTATTCTTTGCTTATGTTTAGTTAAATATAAATCCCTACAAAAAATAAAATACACACGTGTTGATCAACTAATAAAAGTTTTATAAGAGAGTGTTGATTCCATGAGAAAGTTTTTTTTGCTTCTCATAATTATTCTAGCATCGTCTACTTCAAGCTATTAAAATTTTCCCTCACAATAAAATTAGGGTTGTGTTTTATCTATAATGACAATTATAGAAGAAAGGAAAAGATACCAATAGATAAACTATTTGGATTAATGATAGTGAAATCTCCAAAGCTTTTCTAAGTAGACTGTCTTAAATTATTTATGAAGTAGAGCATATGCATCCTTAGATCTCTATTGAGCTTGTAAGAATGCAAAGAAAGGTTTATAACCATCCTACAATTATTCTACCTCAATAGACCCTATAATATTAAACATTATATGTTTAGGCAAGCAAGTATTCCATTCCAATTCTCTTATTTGTTCCAATGTTCAACCATTGAGACAATATATCACACTAGCTTTTAACTCTACACATGTTTACGACATAGATTTAATGAAGAGTAAGAGATATTGAAAATAATCATTCCTAATTTAAATTACAAGAGGCAACATTAGTAATTACTTAGGATTCACAACATTAGTCCAAAACTACGAGTTTAGCCATCTATAGAATAAAAATAAAACAACAAATTTTGCATTACATACTCCAGAAAGAATGTACAAGTAAAAATAGTAAAAGGAAATCACTCAAAATAAATGATCTCAAATAAATCCTACAGATGAACCCTTCCCAATGTGAATCCCCATACAACTTTACTCTCCAAATGCTTATTTACACACTACAATATTTACCAACCACTCTAAAGTTTATGCTTTACTCTCATCGGGTCTCTCCTTTAAGTTAAACTTTATCCATGCATATGATTTTGATGGAGCAAATTTCCTACTCTAAAGCTAATTCCCAAAGAAGATTGAACCCTATTATGAAAGAATTACTGATGTAGGAGATACCTAAGTGGCTAGTGTTTGATTGAAAAGTATATTTTTGAAAAATATTAATTTTCTTTAGGAAAAGATCAAAATCTAAGATTTTAGTTTTTAAATCAAACTCTTTATTATGAATAATATACTAGTAATTAATATATATCTCTGAGGAAAGAAGTTTTTAATCACTATTAATCATTTGAAAATGATGATAATGATCGTTGAATTTTGAATTTTCCAAAAGATAATTAATTAAAGATTTTGAAAATCTAGTCTGGGTTTCTAAATCTCTTACGAGCGTAAGCCCTCATATTTAATTTCATCGTAGGAAACCAGAGTTTCCTACAAATACTCTAGATTAAAATAGTAGTAGAAATTTTATTTAAGATTTCAAAGTTCAATATCAAAGGAAGTGAGGTTAGAAATTTCAATTGGGAATGGTTCAAAATTGAACAATTTTTTCTGGAGTCAAAGAAGGAAGGGTATAAGGCACTTTGAAACAATTCAGAAGTGCCACAATCTATCCTAAGAGTTGGGCTTGAATTTGATTAAAAGAGATGTTTAGTTTGAATGGTCAATTTTATTAGAAAATTAGAATTAAATTCCCAGAGGTTGAGGTCTTATAGCCCGAGGCAGCCTTAGAACCTAAGTCTAAAGGTACTGAAAATCAATGACCCGAACCTAACTAATGCAATGCAAATCTGGACTTATCTCGACTTGGATTAGGGAGCCAGCTAAACCACCTATGCGCTTTAAAATCATGATTCCAGTCTTTTATGTAAGAGTGATAGGGACGTTAATTAGATTAAGTTTGAGCAGTTGGGACCGACATCTAGAGCAGATCCTAATTGGTCCCTTGACATATGTTGGATGTTGATGCTTAAGTAAATGTAATTAAAGATTCAGAGATTTTTTAATTTGTTACTAATGCAATGCATACATATCTACTCAATTAAATGATTTAAATTTGAAATGAGAAGTTTTAAAAATGCTTAAAAATAGGTTTTACCCTAAAGATGTACTGATTCTCCTTGACATATCTACACCCTCATAGGCCAGGTGGTCTGCCAAAACCCGTAAGCGGGGAGGTGCCTAGCAAAAGGAAAGAAGATGAACAAATTACGCATGCAACTCCCGTCGGACCCAGGCTTACTTCTTAAATCATTAAAGTTACTATGTTATCTTAAAAAGTTTTAATTTTATTTAGTAGTAGAAATAGTTTTAAGTGAGTCCTTATAAGTTTATGAACGAATTCCAGGCTAAAACAAATACGCCATGCAAGTAAAAAACTATAAAAATAGGTAGTTCTACTGCACAATCAATTAAATTAAATGTTCAAATTGAATGTTCATATGGTAAGTGCCACTTAATATTACATCCAAGAAATGCAGAAAAATAAAGTGGCTGGGCACCACTGACAACAGCCCAGAATCTACTCCTAAGACTCAAGTAACTTTAAGATTTGGAATTCTTTTTATTATCCACTTCTTCATCCTTTTACAACTCCTTGGATTGTTAGGTCTGGATATCTAAATGAAAGGAAACTCCCTCTTCGATAGGATGTTATCTTTTATCTTTGGATATTTTCAAAGTCATCTAAATTTGGTGCTCCAAATGGAGAGAGACTCTCCCCTAAGAAATGTACCTTCCTCTTTGGATTATAAATTAGATGTTTTAACATCCCATTCTCAAGTCATTTAAAAGTACAACTCAATACTTGAAATTAAATTATATTTGAAAAATAGAAAATCTAGACAGGACATCTACAAGGTTATCCTAGTAATCAACAGTTAAAATATCCCAAGCAGTTGATATATTTTAATTTTAAATTCTCAATCAATCACAATAGAGAGTGCAGTAAATAAATAAACAATAAATCAATTCTAAGCTAGCAACCATCATGCAGTGAAAATCACCAAAAACTTGGCACACAACTGCAGAAAAATAAGCACTGGCTAAACCTAGCACTAGAGTTAGATGTCCTAGCAAACCATCAAAACTGTGTGAGATAGGTTGTGTGGGTTTGGTATGTCCTATATATGGAAATTGGTTGAAGTTTCTTAAGGTTATTGTTGGTTGAAAGCCTTAAGAAATTTAAGTTTGAATTTAAGTATTAATGGCTTAAAATTAATTTTAAAGTATATTTTAAAGTGTTATTGATTACCACGTTTGTTGCTCATTGATGCCGTGAAGTTTATTTTACCTTCCTTAGGGCTAAGCAAATTGCCTCGTAGGACTGGGTTACCCAGTGGTAACTAGTATATTTAAGTATTTTGAGATTAAGTTTTGAAAGTTAATAAATTTTAATTAAAGTTGGTTGATTACTGGTTTTCACTTTGAGTAAAGATTTTTGGAGTTTTAAAGTGAATTTTTTAGTTTTAAGAATTTTTTGGAATTATTTTAATCATTTAATTAAGGGGTCAAAAGTTGACTTTTTAATTAAGTTTAAATTTTAGAAATTTAATATTTTTATATAATACTATACTTTAAGATGAATTATTTGGTGGTTTGAAGTTTTTACTTGAATTTGACAAAAGTTTGACCAGATTGTAGACTTTTTGACTTTGACTAATTTTTGAAGGTATGATATTTTTAATAAACATTAGATTTTTATATGAGTTGAATGCATTTGACTTTGTTAAACTTCAATTTTTCTGGAATTAATTATAATTTTTAAAATTTTGATAATTATTTGAATTTTTTAAATTATTTAATTAAGGGTGTTTTCATGTTTTTAGTCCAAATTAACTCCAAACTACATGGAATCGCCCCCAAAAGTTAGGAATGACCCAAGGGGGTGTTTCCAAGTGTTTGGAAATTTTTGGGGATTTTTAGTAATTTTTAATTAATTAAATTAATTAAATATTGATTTCTATTAAAAATAATATTAGAATCAAATTAAAGGTCTTATAATAGGGCTTTTATTTTTCCTAGATAGAAGACTAATTTTTGGTCATTTTGAAATATTATTTGTATTTTTTTGGACTAAAATTTGATTTATTGTGAATTTTTGGATTTTTTGGGACATTAAAGGGGTTGAAATTTGATATGTTTAATTTTCTAACCTAATGATCTCCTAATTCAGTAAAATTTAAACCTATGGTGCAAAATGTCACTAAGTTTAATGTTCTGAAGTTTCACCTCTATTGGGCATATGTACAATTTCCTAAAAGTTTTCTAAGTTAACTAGACCCTTTCCTTAATTATTTTTGCCTCTAATGTTCAAATGGGATTGAAATTTTGGTCATCTAACCCTGAGACATATGCAAGCACATCACATAGATTAAATAGCCTAACTCCACCAATTTGGAGAATTATGAGTTTTCAAAATTTTGGGTTCAAAATGGACCCATTTTCTTGAAAATTCATCCCATAGCAAACCCTTAAGCATTTGGACTTAAGAAAAAATGCAAGGGATGCCTAAGATGCTCAAAATTATTTCACCACAAAATTGGGATCAATTTAACCCCTGGATTATGAGAAAATTGCTAAAAATTATTTTAAACAAATCTAAATTAATCACAATCCAATGGTCAAAAGACTTTGATTTTAATTTTAATAAATAGTAGTGCTCGAGATCTTTCCAATAAGCCCAATAACATAAACTTAGGTGAAATAATTGATTTATTATAAATTTTCAAAATATATGGGCATTTAAATAATTTTTAAGTCAAATCAACCACAGGTGCTGTCAAACCAATCATTGGTAATGATTGGGTCAAATGATGGTGCAGCGGTGAGGCGGTGATGCGTGGTGATAGCTTATTCAGCCACTTAAACATGTCAGATTAGATCCGCACTATTCGATTCGCGCGGGTCGATCCGACGGTCCTGATAAAGCCACGTAGATCGTGGCTATAAAACAGTGTGGGTTCGAAACCCGCGGTTGTCCGCAGTTTTAATATGAGGCCACGTGGATGCCCATAGACCATCTTATCCACACCGAGGACGCAATCAGATGGTTCAGATTTAACTAGGGCCAGCTGTTCAAAAATGAACTAAAATTTCAAAAGCCCATAACATTTAAAATACTCATCCAAATTAAATGAAATTTGAAACACTGCTTTAAGTAACCTAATCTTCCAACACCTGAAGTTTGGAGACTTCATATATTATAAATTTGTTGTAGTTTTAAATTAAAGTTTTAGAGCAATGTTAAGATATCTTATAATCTTATGGATAGATTTGGATGATCTTATGCTTGTTGGAAAGCAAATGATGTCCTCTATAACTTCTCTCAAGGGTCTAAGAGCTTTTGGTGGCTGGTTTAATATCTTCTGTAGCAACTAGCCTTTTTCTCTCTTACTCTCTCTCTCTCTCTCTCTCTTCTCAATTTGGGCTCTCAAGACTTTCAACAACCATTTCAATGGTTTTGGGGGCCTTATTTATATATGGAGTAGTTGAGGGATGGCTAGGAGAGGATAAATGCTGCTCAAATTGATCACTTTGGATGGTTGGAGAAGATTCCAAGGATTTGAGTTAAGTAAAGCATGGCTAGCCTAACCTATGATTGGTAGCCCTTATTAATGCATGAGATGAGCTCTAGGTTGCTGCCATGTAATCCTCCCAACCTCTGTAATGCATGAGTATTTGGACTTGTTAGGTGGCTTTGACTTACCTAGGTGGCAAAGCCACCTAAACATGAAAGTTGACTTTTTTGATTAGTCCCCATGCCATGTGGCTATTGAGGTGGCATGGGTGGAATGTTTGAGTTGCTGGAATGATAGGTTGAAGAGGGTTTGATTCCTAGGAATGAGGCTTGAAAGTAAGGAAGGGAGTTTAAGCTAGTTTAACCAAGTCTAAATGTGTTGACTTGGTCAAAATGACCATAGATTGACTCATGTCATACCAAGGGATATTTAAGATGATAAATGAAGTGGATTCAAATGTTCTCAAATCCCATGAGGCTTACCATTTAAATGGAAAAGTGTATTGAATACATGGCTTTGATCATAGGTCAATGTTTGACCATGTCAAATCAAGGTGACTTGGCTTCAAATAAGTTTGAATGGATTTGACTTAAGTTTTGAGATGGGTTTGAAAGCCTAAGGGATTTGATTTAATCAAATGGGTTGGAATAACCCATTTAAAGCTTTAAGGGGTACTTTGGTCAACATAGGTTGACTTGGTCAACCAGGCTCGACCAGGGTCTGAGCTTGGGTCCATTGCACTCCTAATGGTGACTAGAATGCATTGGAAGAGGTTTTGAGGTTTGATTTGAAAAGGCCAAGCTGAAGTTTGGAGAAAACTTCAAAATTGTCCTTAAGGGGCATTTTGGTCATTTTGACCCCTGGTCAACTAGGGGTCAAAATTGGTTAACCAAAATGCATTTTAATGCTCAATAAGTCATAATCAAGGGTCTGGAATTAGTTGGAGGCTTTGGAGAAAGCTCCAAAGTTAAGATCCACTGGGTGGTAGGTTCAGTGGCATGGGTTGCAAATATTTGAAGATTTTAGAACCTTTGGATTTCAATTTAATTTTTTGGGTTAGAGATCTCAGAATGAGCTCAATTTTGAAGGGTTTCTTCTAGAGACATGTTCTATCAATATGTAATTTATATACTCTAAATCAAAGGTCATTTTATTGAGTTTTGAAGTTTTTGAAAATTCAATGAAAAGGGCTTTCAGGACATAGCCTTTGACCCTTGAATTATGGTTTGAAATTCGGGATTTGAATTGGTTTTTGAGCTTGAATCACTAGATTTGAATTATCCAAATCATTTATGATCATTTGGGAAGATCAAAAGTTATAGGATAGGATTGAAGTTTGATAAAAGGTTGGATCAATTAGAGTTTGAGTTAGAGATTGGATTGCCTAGGAATCTAGAGAGGTTTGAAATCTATATAGATTTTTAAGTATGAATGGATTTGAACTCTATATAGATTTGAAATTTGAATATATTGAGGTTTAAATTGATAATCTGAATTAAAGTATGGACTGTAGTATAGATTGGTTTAAGATTTGAATTGATCGAAGGTCTTGATTATTTTGAATCAGGATTAACTAAGGATTTGAATTGATCCTAGGATAAATATTTGTTTGGAGATTAAATTGATATGGGGTTAGGATTAATCAGGAGTATGGTGGGTCCCTAGTGACCTCATACAAAAATGAGGTCAATAGCTAGATGTAGGAATTTTTTACCCTAACTTGGATAGTGCATGGGTTAGCCCAATTCATTGTTTTCCTAAGAAGGGAGATTTGACTGCAATAGTTAATTAAAAGAATGAATTGATACCAACTAAAGTAGTTATTGGATGGAAAATTTGTATAATTTATAGGATGTTGAATAAAGCAACTAGGAAGAAGAATTTTCTCTTGCCTTTTATTGACCAAATATTGGATTGGTTAGCAGGACATCCCTTTTATTACATCCTAAATGGTTATTCATAAATACCACTAGATTCCTATAGCCCCTTAAGACTAGGATAAAAACATATTAATTTATTCTTACGACACTTTTGCCTTTAGAGGGATGCCTTTTGGTTTATGTAATGTCTAACTACTTTTTAGAGGTATTTGATGTCTATTTTTTTTCGATTTAATTAAGTTAGGCATTTAGATTTTTGTGGATGATTTTTGTATTTTTTTTACAATTTTGATTCCTATCTTGAGCATCAAACTCTTGTTTTAAAAAGATTTTCGAAAAATATTTGGTTCAAAATTGAGAGAAATGTAAATTTATTATAATACAAGGGATTGTCCTAACTCATAAAATTTCTGGAAAAGGTTTAGAGGTAGATAGAGCTAAACTTAAAGTCATTGAAAACCTTCCATCACCCATTTCTGTGAGAGGAATAATAAGCTTTTTAGGTTAGGCCAATTTTTATAGATGATTCATTAGGTATTTTTCTAAAATTTTAAAACCTTTAAGCCACATACATAAAAAGGATGAATGCCTAAAAGCTTTTAACATTTTAGAATAGCACTTGATCTCTACACATATTATAATTACATTTGATTGGTCACTATATTTTAAAGTTATGAGTGACGCTAATGCATATACTATAGGTTCTTTCTAGGGCAATGGAAAGATATAAAATTTTATGCCATTTAATATGCTGGCATTTCCAAAAATTTAACTCAACTTTACCACACAATCACTAAAAAAGAACTCTTAGCCATTATATTTTCCTTTATCAAATTAGATCATATTTGGTTGCCACCCATGTTCTAGTGTTCATTGATCATTATATTATTAAATTTCTTATGTTAAAGAAAAATGCAAGGCCTACATTGGTGAGGTGAATTCTTTTGGTATAAGAGTTTGATGTATAAATTCTTAAATGGCAGGGAATTATGAATAATATGGCTAATCACTTATCTAGATAGAGTTAGAAGAACCTATATGTGATGGTTGTAAAATAAATGAGATTTTCCTAATAAATAATTATTAATGTGTATTCAACTGGTATACCTCCGTATAATATAGTGATATTGTAAACTTCATTACTAGTGGTGTTAATCCTACCGATGTCTTATACCCAATATTCTAATTTTTTTTGTTATGCTAAATTCTATTTGCAGGATAATCCATTCTTATTGAGAAGGTGTAAAAATCAAATCATTAGGTGACGTGTCTTAAAAGAAGAAAAGAAATCTAACATTAGGCATTATTATGACTCTTGATATGGGGTCATTTTAAAGGTATTAGAGTTGCTTCTAAGACTTATAACTTCAATTTTATTGGCCTAACATATTTAAGAAAGTAAATTAATATATAATGAAATGAGAGTGGTGTCATATAGTAGGCAAAATAACCAAAATAAAAGAAATGCCTCTATGTTTGTTATTAGAAATAGAAATTTTTGAAGTTGGGGACTATATTTTATAGGATCTAATATATAATTTATTAGAAATCATTATATTTTGATAGCAATGGATTATATCTCCAAGTAGATATAAGGAATTACAACACCCAAAATGAATTCTCACATAGTAATTAAAATTATTAGGAGAGATATTTATCTATATTTGGTGTACCTGGAATGATTATTAGTGATGAGTGAAATCATTTTTATAATAAGAGAGAGGAGGCATTGATTCTTAAATATGGTATTATTCATAGAATTGTAACTGCTTGTCATTCATCAACTAATGATCAGACTAAAAAATGTAATAGGGAGATTAAAAGATTTTAAGGAAAAAAAAATGTATGTCCTAATAGGAAGAATTGGGCATTAAAGCTTGCTAATGCACTTTGGGCTTACCAAACTACATGTAATATACTTATTAGAATGTCACCTTATAGACTAATCTTTGGAAAAGCTCACCATTTTCATGTAGAACTAGAACATAAAGCATTTTAGGCTTAGAAAGAATTTAATTATAATTTGAATGATGGTAAGGAGAAAAGATTGATAGAATTGAGTGTGTAGGATGAATTTAGACATGAGCTTTTTATATGAAAAAATGTATTAGGAGAAATTTAAGTGGCAAGATTGTATGCTTATTAAAAAAGAATTTGAACATGGATACGAAGTTTTGCTATATAATTGATGATTGAAATTGAATTTAGGAAAATTGAAGTCTAAATAGTAAAGATAATTCACTGTAGTTAAAGTTTATCACTTAGGAGATGTTTACATTTGAAACGATAAAACAAACAAAATTTTTATTGTAAATTGTTAGTGATTGAAATCCTATTTTGGAGGAGTTGTTAATTACTTTAAAATCTCAACTGAGTTGGCTCATCTTAAGTACGGTTTTAGCAAACTTTTGCTGAATACTATAAACTTTGAGCTATTTATGAGGAAACCTATATGATCCTATTATTTATAGATCGATTGTGTGTTATTTGTGTTTTATTAAATTTAGAAATTGTTGTGGCTTATTTAGATATTACGTGTAATAATATTTGTGTGTTGAGTTAATTTTGAGAATAAGAAGATTAATTTTGAAGCACTACAACGCAATTTTAATTATCAAAATTCTTAACTTGTTCAGTCACAGTATAGCACTGAAAGAATGTTACAAAGTAGTTTCATATTACCCTTTCGAGCCCTTAATATGTGGTGCAAACAACTTGATGTTTTATGTGCTTTTTGGATTTACTTATATTTAAAGTCATTAACCAAATAGCAAAGGTAAGTTTAATTTTTCTAATGTGGATATCCAAGTTAGAATGTAAGTGTTTGTTATCACATTAAGTAATATAATGGTGAATAGAGCGTAGATCTCATGAGGAACTACTGTGGATATGCCATAATCACTTTACTACTACTTACCATAATTTTATATTTATCTAGTGAGCTAAAAGAATTGTTCATTCTAGACGAGTGTGGTACTGACACCTTTTTTCAAACTCGTTACTCATTTATAAAAATTTAGATCGTTGTATTACTGTATGGTTAGTTTAAAAAAATTGTGTTTGTTCCGGTACTATAGAGTATGAAAAACTAATTTTATACAATCATTAATCATTTGTAATGGATTGACATCGTTACAGTATAAACATTAAAAAGAATTCCAAGCTGTATGATTTTATTATTGCTTTTTGAGGATAATACATGAAAATTTTCTTACAGTATATATTAGATATCTTTCTATTTAATTAGTCTTTAAAATATAATTTTCAGCTCTACCTTGTATGTGTGTACTACGGTTACCTATTTACATTCAAACTTGCTCAGGACTCATGAATAAAAAGAGTTACAAATTACTCTATTACTTTAAATCCTATTATCTCTTATCTTTCAAGTCTTCAACATCTTGATCATTTTCCATAAAATTTTTAGAAACATGTGAAACAAACAAAAAATCTAATATATGCAAAGAGAAGTAATAAAATTAGAACAATAACATTTTGTTATCATCAAAAATTATAATCTAAATCTTGATTTCAGATTTGTAACAATTTTCACCTTTTGATGATGGAAAAAATAATTAGTATTTGAATTATAAATTAAAGTTCTTTTCCCATAAAAGCCCCCTCACTGAATGAAAAATTAAAATCATGGGGAAAAAATTTTTCCCTCCTTTTTTAATTTGATTTTTCTAAAATAACCCCAAATCTCGCAAAAAATACACAAGACAAGCATAAAATAAACAAAATCGACTAAAAACACAAACACATGATCAAGAATACTTCAAATAAACACATTAAAACACAAACACAAGACTAAGAAGACTTCAAATAGAAACAAACTATCTCCCTTGATTGACATCAACAAAAAGAGGAAAGAGAAGAGAAAAAAATTGCTTGAATATGAAAGCTGCTATGGACGAATAAAAAAGTTGATAAGAAAAATAAATTTATAATTTGCAAGCCCAATAATAAATTCCTTATGCAATCTCATAGTTTAAATAAAAGAATAAATAACATAAGAAAAGTTGACCATATTCACTATTCATTCTAGAAAGCAGAAGTATCAAATATTATAGTTATTGCAAAAATAATTAAACAAAAATCAAATATTTTCAAATTTAATAATTGATATTATTATTTAATGAATTGATTTTTCTAAGAATTAGAGATATAAAAGAAAGAACTAAAAGTAGTGTGAGCACATTTTATGTCTCTTTATCAATTAGAATTAAGAAATTTTTATTGATACAATTATGCATCTTTAGAATTTGAACTTTATTTGGCGAACATAACGCATCTTTTCTTGTAGGACTCATTTTGTGTCTCTTTTTAAATTTTTCACTGGTGCATCTTTTGATATTTTGTGCCTCTTTTTAAATTTTGCACACTTGTGCATCTTTTGATATTTTGTGCATCTCTCAGACCATCTGTGTTTTTTTTTAAAAACAAAACTGGTTTGAGAGAGAGAAAGTTAGAGAGAGAAACTCTAAGATTTTGAATTTGCTTTTTCAAAATTCCCTTCGCTTGGATTTTGGCGGATTTACTGCAAGATGGAGGACCGCCCACCGGTTAACATTGATGGCTGAATTTCAATGGCATTCCCTTCTTCCAACTCTAGCGTCAATGCTGTTCCAGCAGTTTCATCGTAACGCATTGAATCTCCTAGATATGCTTGATTCAATGCTCCACTGGTTTTTAGAGATCCGAAGGGAGTCAATGTTGTTTCTCCACCACCGGTGTTCGGTATGGGGAAGGGAAAACAGGTGGTTGAAGAAGCATGTTCCACTCCTCGCAATAGTGGAATTTCTAAATCAAGAGATGTTGGTTCTTCTTCTTCAAATTTAAAAATCTTTGTTAATAGGTTTGGTAATATTAACAAATCTGATTCCAATTTGGAGGAGTTTCGTTTAAACCAAAATAGGGATCTAATCCTTCTACTGCATGTGAAAATGTTCCAGCAAGAAGTAATGTTGCTGAAATTCTAAGGACAATCGGCACAAATTTGGAAAACCAATGGGAGAAACATCCTTACATTAAAGTGGATATGTCTAAGGAAGAAAATTTTTTGTCTGAGGATGGGTTGGCTGTTAAATTGTATGAATCGAACGTGAATATCAACTCAAATATACATTAATGTTTGGTGGTGGTGAAGATGTTTGGTAAACTGCTTCTAATTCATGTGATAGCAAATGAATTGCAACGTCAATGGATGCAGTTTGGCAAGTTTCATTTGATTGTGCTTGGTTCTGGATGGGTACTTTGTTCATTCTTTTTGAAATTACTAGATGGACAAGAGGGGGGGGGGGGGGGGGGGGGTGAATTGTGAAAACTTTTTTACAATAATTAAAACCTAAGCAGGAGTTCTAAATCTTTTCGTTGTTTTTAGAATTTTAATATGAAAAATTAAACAACCTTTTCTTTAATTTTCCAAGGCAAATATTTTGAAATTAAGAAGACACACAGTAATGAAAAACAGTAAGGAAAAAACACAACAAGATTTTTATAGTGGTTCGGTCAAAATATGACCTACGTCCACTCCCCGGAGTCCTCCGCTCCGGGATTTTCACTACCAACTATAGTTCTCCTTTTGCCCCCCTCGGCAAGGCGGAGAAACCTTCACAAACCTCCCTTTCACCAACCTGGCGTGGCGGAGTGCCAAACTCTATTTTCGCCCTCCTGGCGACAGAAGAGAACCTTCTCATTTTTCTCCCTCCTAGAGAAGGCAGAGTACCTCGAGGTCACGGATGTAGATGAGCTTTTCCCTTGGAGATCCTACCTAAAATTCTTCTAGGGCCACAGGAGGAGCAAGATGCAGCAAGTTCGGAGCAACTGTGTGATCTCCCTCACACCTCTTCTCCCTCACAATGCTCACCTTCTCCTTCCTCTCTCAAACCCTAAAGAACATCTCTAGAGCTCTCTCCCTTGGAATCCCTCTCTAACCACGTTCTCCTCTCTTGATTCACACCTCAAAATATGACAAGTTTTTACCCATAAAACGGGCTCCAAAATCCCTGAAATCTCAAAGTAGCCATTACTATCGTACAATACGGTTATATAATTTTACCGTACGATCTTTATAAATAGACTTCTTCCTGGTACGATGTGGTACGAATAGTTCAAAAATGTTCGTACTGTACGCTTCTAAATCGTACGGTACGATCCATGACAACACAGTTCGTACAAGATGATAGTCGGGATGATCAAACATCATCTATGTTAATCGTATGGTACAATGTACATCGTACTGTACGATGAGACAAAAATAACTAATCGTCCAGGATGATATCCGGGATGATTATAATTCATCTATGTTCATCGTATTGTACGAATGGGTTCGTATAGTATGATGTTCAAATTATAATTAAACCCAGATTTCTTACACTAATCACGAGTTAAGTTAAGTAAGTATTTAAAAATAATCGTACAGTACGAACATATTCGTACAGTACGAACGGAAAAAAATTACTTACTCAAGTTAAACAACGGCTAGGGTTTTGGAATTGAACATATCGTACAGTACGATATAATGTTGTACGGTACGATCTTTTCATAGAATCGTACTACAACCCTCTGATCTATGGTACGAATTAGCATTGTATAGTATGATCTACAGAGAAGAAATTATATTACATTCTACATTTAAAACCTCTCCCCCTGTGTGTGTGCATAGTTGCTCAAGCTTTTATGACTCAAGAAAATAAAAATGAGATAAAAAAGAAAATACATTGCAGACTCTTACTCCTAATCTACCCAACCTTGAGTCTTCCTGTCGTCCTGAGTAGCTTTTGATCTTCCTAAAATGTTAATACTCACAGGCAATAGCAAATAATATTCAATGAATCTCAAGGCAATTATTATTTGTCATCATCGAAATCTTAAGCTTGGGGTCATGGGTTGCAACAATCTCCCCCTTTTTGATGATGTCAAATAATAGTTGTTGTAAGCAAGTGTTAAAGGCATTTTTTTTTGGATTTAGACATGAGAAAAAGAAAGATACAAAAACAAAGAAAATGCAATGCGAAATAAAAAACTTTCATTTAACCATAAAAGAAGATACAACAACCTTCTCCTCCTTTTGACAGCACAAAAAGAGGAGCAAACACGAAAAGAAAGTACAACACAAATACAATCTAAAGAGGAGGATCCTGATCAGGTGGTGGTGTAGGTGGATTTGGTTGGAAGTATTTAAAAAGAGTGTCAAAGCGCTGATCAATAGCAGTAAAGCGCTCTCCAAACCATTGCATATCTGTCTCGTGTTGCTGATGTTGTTCCTGAATATGAGTGTCGAGACGAGTCTGATGTTGGTCGAAGCGTTCGACCAAATCATATTGTGCTGGTGCAGGTGCTCGAGGTGGTGCATGTCGTCGTGGACGTGCTGGAGCAGCGGCTGGGGCATCCTCTCCTTCTTCGTCATCAAAAATAGTTTCGTCTGGCTCGTGTCCCCGATGGAAAAGAATACGGAAAGAGGCATCCGTATAAAAAATAGGAAGATTGTCGGGTTAACCAGGATAGATCAATTGATATTTATTTTGGAGAATATATCATATAAGGTGGCCAAGAGCTATATTTTGTTTTCGGTGTGTGGTAGGGAGACGAATGAAGGTCATATGGCGAATGTAGTCAACAATTAGATCAACCTCATCGAATTTGGTGTTGGACATGATGAGATAGGAAGCGACAGATAAAACAGGGGTCATGTTTATCCAGTCGCCAGCTTTGGGGATTATGGAGGTTCTAAGGACATGTTGAATTATGTGCGCATTTCTATTTAGGGAAGAAACAAGAGGTTGATGTTGATAAAAAGCAGCATTTCTAAGGACTTGATTAACATCGCTCCAATCAAAGTCATTTGTGAGGAAGGAACGGACCCTAGGACCTTCAGTGGATAGCCCAATATATTGGACGATGTCGGCTCTGGTGATTTCTACGTTGGTACGACAAACAAAGGAGTGAAAAGCGGTCTTGTCGACAGTGTAGGTTAGATTCGCTAGAAATTCTAATAAAAGTTTGGAGTTGTAGGGAAAGGCCAGGGTGAGGAGGAACTGAAAGGTGGTTGAAGCAAAGAGGTTCAGTACCTCGAAATTCAGTGCAGCCTGATTGAGCATTTTGGAAGGAGTAATTTTGCAGGCCTTATACTTATGGTAGGCTTCCTCATTTTCAGCACTCAAGAACCGAGCGCTGTGACAACTTGAGGAGGACAAACTGACAGTTGCCAAACGGCCTCTCTTATTGGAGCTAGACATCTTGTAGAGTGAAGTGAGGAAGGTGTGAAATGTGAGAAGGACAAGGTGTGAGTGAAGTGAGGAAAGTGTGAGTGAAAACAGCTGCCTAGCCAGGCAATTTATAGAATTTTTCCCATATCGTACAGTACGATAGTAAATCATACAGTACGATATCGTAATAATTGCTCTAACGGTTCGTATCAGGAAAAGGAGGTCAAAACGTACAGTACGATCTATATCGTCCAGTACGATCAGAGGAATATCGATCGTCCCAAGGAATTCAGTACAACTTTTGACCAAACATATCATATTGTACGAACATGTGTATCGTCCAGTACGACTTGCATTAATATCATACCAACCGCCTTTATTTCGTTCTTATCCATTGACTGAGGTGGATCGTACCGTACGATGGATGTTTATCATATAGTACGATATGCAATAATAATGTACCAGAGCGCTTAAATTCATCCCAATCCGGTAGCTGACATGGCGCGTACAGTACGAAGTGGAGGTATCGTTCCGTACGATGACCAATAATTTATCGTACAGTACGATGTAGGTCGTACAATATGATTAATAGAGACAAAACTTACCGGTTGGTGTGTTCTGTGCTGATTACAGTATACTGTACAGTACGATATGTGTATCGTACAGTACGATATTACAGAGTTAATGTTGATGCTTTATGTGTGGTGAGTGTGTGATGTCAGGAGCAGCTCTATTTAATTTAATTTTTTTTTATTGTTTGTTTTTTTTATGCAGTTATATCTATGACACCTAATCTAGTCCTCAAGGTGCTAAATGTGTCAAAAGCTAGAACTTTTGTGAATATGTCAGCTAATTGATCTCATGTAGTGATGTGATGCAATTCTATATCTCCCTTAGCAACGTGATCTCTAATGAAATGGTGTCTAATATCTATGTGTTTTGTTCGAGAGTGCTGAATTGGGTTCTTAGAGATACAAATTGCACTTGTGTTGTCACACATAATTGAAATGGTTCCTACAGATAAGCCAAGATCAAGAATTTCTTGTTTAAGCCATAGTACTTGTGCAACACAACTTCCTACTGCAATATATTCTACCTCGGCTGTGGAAAGTGCTACTGAGTTTTGCTTCCTACTGGACCAAGAAACTAATGATTGTCCTATGAATTGGCATGTACCAAAGGTGCTTTTTCTATCTATCCTACATCCTGCAAAGTCAGAATCTGAGTACCCTAAGATTTTAAAGGAAGTGTTGTGCCTAGGATACCAAATTCCTAAGTTTGGGGTGCCTAGTAGATATCTAAGAATTCTCTTGATAGTAGTTAAGTGATACTCTTTAGGATCAGCTTGAAAACGGGCGCAGAGGCACACACTAAATATTATGTCCGGTCTACTGGCAGTCAGGTAAAGAAGGGACCCAATCATTCCTCTATATTTCTTCTGATCTACTGATTTTCCATTAGGATCTTTGTCTAATTGAATTGTTGAGCTCATTGGAGTGTTCATGGGTTTAGAATTATCCATTTCATATTTTTTCAAAATATCCTTAATGTACTTTGTTTGGCTAAGAAAAGTTTCATTATCCATTTGCTTTACACTAAAGCAAAGAAAGTAATTAAGTTCTCCCATCATGCTCATTTCAAACACATTACTCTTTGTTTTTGAAAAGTCATAACATAATATTTTATCTGAAGATCCAAATAGAATGTCAACCACGTATATCTGAATAATGAGAATTTCTTCTTTGACCTTTTGTAAAAGAGTGTAGTATCTACACTACCCTTTTTAAATCCTCTATCCAATAAAAATGAGCTAAGTCTTTCGTACCATGCTCTAGGTGCTTACTTTAATCCATAAAGTGCCTTCTTTAATTTGAATACATGGTTTAAAAATAGTGAACTTTCAAATCCGGGGGGCTGCTCAACATAGACATCTTCCTTAATTACCCCGTTCAGAAATGCACTCTTTACATCCATTTGATATAACTTAAAGTTTTTTAAGCAAGCAAAAGCTAAGAGCACTCTTATGGCTTCTAGTCTAGCAACAAGGGCAAACGTTTCTTCAAAGTCTATTCCCTCAATATGGTTGTACCCCTTAGCTACTAGTCTTGCTTTATTCCTTATTATTGTTCCTGAATCATTCACCTTATTCTTGAAGACCCATTGTTTTCCAACAACACTTTATTCTTTAGGTCTCTTGACTAACTCCCAAACATCATTCCTGGTGAATTGGTTCAGCTGTTCTTGCATTGCCAGAATCCAAAATTCATCTCCTAAGGCTTGATCTATACTTGTAGGTTCTATCATAGAGATGAATTCTGAATGACTAACCTCCTTCCTAAGTCCATGCCTAGTTCTTACACCTTCTGAAGGGTCTCCTGAAATTAACTCTTTAGGATGACTAGAAGAATATCTCCATTCTCT
The DNA here is from genome assembly GCA_019514585.1 of Dendrobium officinale. Taxonomy (NCBI): domain Eukaryota; kingdom Viridiplantae; phylum Streptophyta; class Magnoliopsida; order Asparagales; family Orchidaceae; genus Dendrobium; species Dendrobium officinale. The sequence continues at coordinate 23,072,524 of CM033685.1, forward strand.
AGGCAAATCTTCCTGAGGTTCGACCCTTTCTCCTAAGGTCATAGTCTCTACTCATTGAATTGCCTCTATTTCATCATCTTCAATTTTGATTCAGAGGGCTTATCCGATTCATCAAATACCACATGGGTGGACTCTTCTACTACAAGGGTTCTCTTATTAAAGATTCTATAGGCTTTACCTACAAAAGAATAACCTAAGAAGACACCCTCATCAGACTTGGGGTCAAATTTTCCTAAAGGATGTTTACCATTATTCAAGATGAAACACTTGCACCCAAAGACATGTAAATGTGAAAGATTTGGTGTCCTACCCTTAAGGAGTTCATATGGAGTTTTGTTCAGCTTAGATTTAATTTTCACCCTATTTAAAACATAACATGCTGTGTTGACAGCTTCTGCCCAAAAGTATCTAGGAAGGGTGTACTCCACTGACATTGCCCTAGTAGCTTCTACCAAGGTTCTATTCTTCCTTTCTTCTATACCATTTTGTTGTGGTGTTTTAGAGGCTGAGAAATTATGTTCTATTCTTAGTTCTTGACAAAATGATTCAAACCTATTATTTTGAAATTCTCCACCATGATCGCTATGAATTGTTGAGATTTCACAACCTAATTTCCTTTGAATCCATGTCGAGAAAATTTTAAATTTCTCAAAAGACTCATTCTTATGTGCTAAGAATCTTAACCAAGTGAATCTAGTGAAGTCATCTACAATCACAAAACCATAATTTTTCCCACCTAGGCTGGTTGTACTAACGGGTCCAAATAAGTCCATGTGTTGGATTTCTAGTGTCCTAGCTGTGATCACATATCTAATTGAGTGAAATGATGTTTTGACTTATTTTCCTAGTTGGCAAGCATCACATAAATGATCCTTTATGAAATCTAACTTAGGTACGCCCTATTTAGGTTTTTTTTAGTGATGTTTCTAAGAGTTTTTATACTAACATGGCATAGTCTCCTATGCCATAGCCACGAGTCATCAACTATTGTTTTCAAACAAAATGAGTTTGAGCTATCAAGACAATCAAGGTCTAACATGTAAACATTGTTCATTCATTTTCCTTCTAAAACTAGTTTATCAAATAAACTAATCAGGCTTTTATCAGATAGAAATTTAACATCAAAACCTTTGTCACACAGTTGACTAATGTTAAGTAAATTATGTTTCAAATCATCAACTAGTAAGTCATTTTAAATTAAAAAATTTTTAGCATTACCAACAATACCTGAGCCTATCACCTTCCTGGTAGTGTTATCTCCCAACATTACTTTGTCTCCAGTAGGATGAACTTCTTCATATCTCCAATCATGTGTCGCGAGCAGCCACTATACAGGTACCACATGCTCTCACTAGGACTTTTGTGAGAGCATCCCTATAATTTCATTCAAAGGTTAGATTTTGGAACACAAGTGAGTTTGGGTTCCTCCTTATAATCGCATGAATGAGATGTATGCATGCTATGCTGTGATGGATGCAGTTTAGGTCTCCATACTAAGTGTGTCCTACGGTGCACTGTGCATGTGCGGATTATGTGACCTAGCATGCCACAAGAGAAGCACCTAACACTAGGAAATGGGTTTACTAATCTATGTGGGTGATAGTGCCTTTTCCTAAAGTTGTGTGATGCATGTTGTGTTGGGGGTTTGCCAGGATGGTCTAACGTGGGTGATGGAATTCCTTTTTCCAATTCTTTAATTCTTTCATTGAATGTTTTATTTTGGGTTGTCAATCCAATGACTTCCCATTTCAATTTATGCTCATTGTACTCTATTTCTAATGCAAGTTTGTCTAATCTCTTAAAAGCTTCTTCTAATTCAATATGAGTGGTTTTCAAGGATTCATGCTCTTCAGCTAATTCAACATGCTTCTTTTTTAATGCATCAAACTCACCAAGAAGTGACATGTGATCTCTATCTAAATCAGAATTTTCTTTAACTAAGTTAGCATGCTCAATTTGTAAAGAACAAAATTCAACATTAAGCTTAGCATGCATCTTTTTCTGTTTCCTATACGAGTCATGAATATTCTCAGAAATAAGCAATAATTCTTCATATGAAAGTTGATATACCTCATCTTGATCTGATGGATCAAGGTTATCATTATCCATATGACACAAGTTTGTTACCTCCTCCTCAGCTTCTTCTTCTGACGATTCTGAGGCAGAGTCGGCCCAAAAAGCTTTTTGTGTCTTCACCTTTCCTTTCTTGTATTTGGCTTTCTCATCACTTTTCTCCTTAGCTGGTTGGCTCTTCAGATTGGGGCAGTCGGCTCGAATGTGACCTGGCTTCCTGCACTCTAAACAAATTGTATCAAATGAAACCTTATTGGACCTTGAGCTCTTACCTTTATTCCAGCTGTTCTGATGACGCTTCTATTTTCTCTTCATAAACTTTTTGAACTGTCGGGTCATCAGTGCTATCTTATCCTCTTCCTCCCCTACAGAGCTTTCACTTTCTGAGTTGCTAGCTTTTAATTCCACCGTTTGCTCCTTTTTTTTTCACCTGCATCACTTTTCCTTTGGCTCAATCCTTGCTCATATGCAATGAGTGACCCAAGGAGGTTATCAATAGAATAAACATTAAGGTCTTCAGACTCAGTGATAGCAGTTATCTTAGCATCATAGGAACTAGATAAGCATCTAAGAATTTTATTCACTTTCTCATAATTTGAAATCTCTCTACCTAATGCATGCAAGGATGTCACGATTTGGGTGAACCTAGTATACATGTCAGAAATTGTTTCGCTAGGTTTCATACGGAAGAGTTCATAATCATGAAGTAAAATGTTAAGCCTAGACTGTTTTACTTCATCTGTTCCTTTGTATGTAATATATAGTCTAACCCAAATCTCCTTACCAGAAACATAGGTAGACACTCTCATATAGTCCTCAGACTTCAATAAACAAAAAAAAAATAATTTAAGCACTTAGCATTCAGTTGGGCTAATTCCTTGTCCTCATTGCTCCATTCATTGAAGGGTAATGGAGTTTTCACTCCATTCACAGTTTTAACAGGTGCAACATATCCATCATTCACTAACATCCACATGCGGTAATCTATAGATTACAAAAATGTAGACATTCTAATTTTTCAGAAATTAAACGGAATGTTATCAAAAAGTGGTGGACGGGTTATTGAATAACCCTCCACAGTGTCACGATTACCAAAGTTTAACATGATCATTTTCTTTCAAGATTTTTGAAAATACTATTTTTGAAAGTAGGCTCTGATACCAATTGAAATTACTATATGGACAAGAGGAGGGTGAATTATGAAAACTTTCTGACAATAATTAAAACCTAAGCAGGAGTTCTAAATTTTTTCTTTGTTTTTAGAATTTTAATATGAAAAATTAAATAACCTTTTTTTAATTTTTCAAGGAAAATATTTTGAAATTAAAAAGGCACGTAGTAATGAAAAAGCAGTAAGGAAAAAATACACCAAGATTTTCATAGTGGTTCGGTCAAAATATGACCTACGTCCACTCCCCGGAGTCCTCCGCTCCGGGATTTTCACTACCAACTATACTTCTCCTTTTTCCCCCCTCGGCAAGGCGGAGAAGCCTTTACAAACCTCCCTTTCACCAACCCGGCGTGGCGGATTGCCAAACTCTGTTTTCGCCCTCCTGGCGACGGCAGAGAACCTTCTCGTTTTTCTCCCTCCTGGAGAAGGCAGAGTACCTCGAGGTCACGGATGTAGATGAGCCTTTCCCTTGGAGATCCTCCCTAAAATTCTTCTAGGGCCAAAGGAGGAGCAAGATGCAGTAAGTTCGGAGCAACCATGTGATCTCCCTCACACCTCTTCTCCCTCACAACGCTCACCTTCTCCTTCCTCTCTCAAACCCTAAAGAACTTCTCTAGAGCTCTCTCCCTTGGAATTCCTCTCTAACCATGTTCTCCTCTCTTGATTCACACCTCAAAACATGACAAGTTTTTACCCATAAAACGGGCTCCAAAATCCCTGAAATCTCAAAGTAGTCGTTACTATCATACAGTACGGTTATATAATCGTACCGTACGATCTTTATAAATAGACTTCTTCCTAGTACGACGTGGTACGAATAGTTCAAAAATGTTCTTACAGTACGCTACTAAATCGTACGGTACGATCCATGATAACATAGTTCATACAAGATGATAGTCGGGATGATCAAACATCGTCTCTGTTCATCGTATGGTACGATGTACATCGTACTGTATGATGAGACAAAAAATAACTGATCGTCCAGGATGATATCTGGGACGATTATAATTCATCTCTTTTCATCGTATTGTACGAATGGGTTCGTACAGTACGATGTTCAAATTATAATTAAACCCAGATTTCTTGCACTAATCACGGGTTAAGTTAAGTAAGTATTTAAAAATAATCGTATAGTACGAACATATTCGTACAGTACAAACGGCGAAAAATTACTTACTCAAGTTAAACAACGGTTAGGGTTTTGGATTTGAACATATCGTACAACACGATATAATGTCATACGGTACGATATTTTCACAAAATCATACTACAAACCTCTGATCATACGGTACGAATTAGCATTGTACAGTACAATCTACAGAGAAGAAATTCTATTACATTCTACATTTAATACCTCTCCCCTTGTGTGTGTGTATTGTTGCTCTAGCTTTTATGCATTTTGTAGCCAAACTCAAGAAAATAAAAATGAGATTAAAAAGAAAATACATTACAGACTCTTACTCCTAATCTACCCAACCTTGAGTCTTCCTGTCGTCCTGAGTAGCTTTTGATCTTCCTGAAATGTTAGTACTCATGGACAATAGCAAATAATATTCAATGAATCTCAAGACAATTATTATTTGTCATCATCAAAATCTTAAGCTTGGGGTCATGGGTTGCAACACTTTTCACAAGAAGCTATGGAAAATGCTTTATCTTGTGGCCCCTGGTTCGTAAATGGAAACATTGTAGGGCTTGAAAAATGGAGTTCAAATTTCTCTCCAAATTCATTGAAAGGCTTTTCATCTTCTGTTTGGGTAAGAATGCCCAACCTTCCTCTCTATTGTTGGGATGAAATCAATGTTTTAAGAATTGCTTCTTTGATAGGAATCCCTATCCTTATAGATCGTGATATGTTTCAATGAGGGAGAAAGGAATTTGCAAGAGTATGTGTTTGGGTAGGGCTTGAAAACATCTTCCTTTGGGTGTTTGTGTGGAGGGGATAAATGGGTGTTTCTTTCAAAAAGTTGAGTATGAAAGATCTATTTTTTTGTTTTAATTGTGGAAAGGTTGGTCATTTATGTAATGATTATAGCTTGAAGTAGGTAAGGAAATTATATTTGAGGAGGTTCTTATTTGAAAACAATCAAATGTTAATCCTAATTAGGCTTCTTATGGGCCTTGGATGTTGGTTAACTATAAGAGAATTAATAGAAGATAGATGGGAACAAGGAATGCAGTGATATTTAGATATCATATAATATGATTACTCTTTAAAAAATTACGACTCTACCCCCATGTGTGTGTGAACTGTTACCAAATTAAAATAACACTTGCTCAAACTCAAGAAATAAAAATAGAGATATACAAACTCTATTACATGAAATCCAATTCTACCTTGTCATGAATTCTTAAGTAATATGGAGTAATATATGATTTCTTTGAAATGTTAGCACACAGAAACTACATAATATCCAATATATGCTAGGAGAAATTAAAAAAAAAAAAAATATTTTGTCATCATCAAAAACGTATTCAAAAAGTTGAATAAAATAATTAGTTCAACATGCAATCTTTTGAATATTTTTACATCCAACACAACTGACAAGCCTACAATCTTGAAAAAATGTTAATTCACGAGATACCAATAAATTATGTTTGGCATAATAATCCAATTACCTACATTTTAATGAGATTTCTTTTAGACAGCTTCAAATATACTATAAAGGATAATTATAAATTTAATATCAATTTTACTAACCATCAAAATAACAATGAATCTTTTAGCCATTTATAAAGCTAGGAATATAAATTTTCCAAAACTTGTATGAATTTAGCAATAGCAAATAAGTACATTTTCTCTACTTGGGGTTCATCCCTTCTCCTCTCTTTTGTCCTTAGACACATAATCATAGCTTCTCGGCTTCTAAAGCTTATTTGGGTTGATCATCACTCAGGGAAGTTTCTTTTCATCCTCTACTCATCATTTTCTTTCGACCTATATTTTTTTATGTTATGACTTCTTTGTAACATGTATTCCTTTGTTTCTAATTTTGTTTTTCCTTGATTCTTCCACCTTCGACTTATTCATTCGCTCGAATGATGGATAAACAAGTTTTGATCAAAGTTCCAATTTTCTTATCCAGTAAAAACAAATCACTCTCCTTAAAAGAATCTTTTTAGAGGGATCCCTCCTCAATGGTTTTCCCCGATCTCAAAGCCACTACTTTTTATGGATTACTATCACTTTGAATTTCAAAAGAGGAAATTTAGGCTCTCATAAGCCCTTTAGAATTTTCTTTGATTGGTAAATTTCCCTTGTGTTGGCCTTATCTTGATGTTATTTAAAACTTCTTTTGTACTCTAAATCTTTACATTAAATTTTATGTAAATCTTTTGAATCTTAGGCATGTTTACATCAAGCCTTCTAATGATATAGATTATAGTGAAATTTTTTCTCATATATCTTATTATGTTAGCAACTACTTTATGAAATTGGACAAATGGTTTCCCCTTTTCACATTTATGTTGAATCCCATATTATGTCGAATTGGATCACCTTCGCTGTTCTTCGACTACATTTATTTTCTCCTTGTATTCACCATGGTTTGGATTCTATATTTGGAAAACCTCTTAAAATTTATAATGCTACTACAAAAAAAAATTAAGACCATCTATTGAACGTCTGTTCTTTGAAGTTGACATTACAAATCAATAAAATGTGGCTTAGGCAAAAAAAAATTTGATATACTCATATGGTTATTATGGAAAAATTTCTTCCATTTTATCATCATTACAAATCTTTATGTAACCTAAAGAATTGTTGTTATCACCTCCACCCTCACTTAAGAAATAATTCATTGGTTATCCCTAAAATTATGTAGAATATTTCAAATCAGAATGTTTTCTTATCTCATCCTGATAACATTTTTATTCCTTCAAACATTCCTCCCTTTCAGGAAAATATTGACCACAAGGAAGTTGTTGAACTGACCCATAATATAACTTCTTTTAATGGGAAACTAATGGAACTATGTTTGACATCAACCATGTCTTAGTTATTGATGCTCACTCCTCTATGGTTCTTTCCCCTAATCTTATGGGAAATTTAGTTGGTAATGATCCTAAATATAATATAAATCTAGCTATTAATCCTCCTCAAGCTACTATTCCTGATGAACCTTCTTTTGATAGTCAACCTTCTAATGATTTGGAGGATCTTTCTTACTCTAATATGTTATGGGAAAATTATGATCGTTGGATCTGAATATTGTTTTTCCTGCTGCCTCTAATGGTATCATTAAAGAAAAAACCAATGATGAATATATTATTTTGGATCCTTTGGATGATAATGTTATCTCCTATAAACCCTTACTGGATAACTGAATGCATAAATGCATCTCTTCATCTTTCTCAAGTTTTAATTCCTCCAATCTTGAACCTAATTTTTCTGTTATTGGTCATTCTAATTGGTTGATCCCCTCAGGTCAGTCGAGAACTTTTTGGCAAGAAGGTATGATTATTTATGATGTAATCTTTTATAATTATGATTCTTCTCTAAAGGAGGGTGACTTGAATGCAGTGCAAGTGTCTAAAAATGTTTTCACCCGAGTTACTAGTAAGAAAAAAAAAGTTATGAATATCAATTATTTTAGAGGTAGAGTCAAAAGATCTATTACTTCTTACAAATTAAATCCTAATGATTAGTTCTTAAATGAATCTCTAAGCGGGTTGTTTTGTTGGCTATATGGTTAATTTTGTTATGGTATTTTTCAAATATTCTTTGGCAGGTAATTATTCGACTTGTTGTTCTACTAAAGTTTTTAGTGATTTTTTTTTATTGTTGGATGGGAGGTGGTGGTTTTGTTCATTTGTTTGGTTCTTTGGTTAGTTGGTTTATATATATATATATATATATATATATATATATATATATATATATATATATATATATATATATATATATATATATATATATATATATATATATATATATATATATATATATATATATATATATATATATATATATATAATGAATGGGTATACAATAGCATTATTTTAAAGATAACATTCATCTGACATCTCTTTCGTTGAAAAAGAAGTTATAGGAGATGCTTCAATGTGTAGTAAAGAATAGGACACTTGAATCCACCAAGGATATTTGACTATTTTGAAGTTGTTTGTTGTTTGATGACATTAAGTTATATGGATGATGTCGATGTAATTTTTCATTCCAGCTTCTAACGAAAATAAATGTATACTTAAACCTGATGTACTATTTCATAATGTCACACCAATGATATTGTATATAAAATTATATGAGATCGATGCTTATGTTTCTTGTGAAATGAAGTTCTCTAGAGGAAACTAAGTTGTTTATACATCTTTGAGATATGCCTTGATATATTACCTCCTATATTTTTTAAGTATTTTTATCCTGCTAAGATCACATGGAGCCAAATCTATTGCATCATGGAATATTCACGGTGGTAGAGAAATAAAAAGTTTGTGTCTTAGCTTTGTACCGAGATCCAGAATGCAATCAAATAAGAGAGAGGATGTAGTATTTAAAGAGACACATATTTTCATGGAAAACCCTGAATAAGGGAAAACCATGGGCCTGGCCCTACTTGAATTAATGTACTAGTATTTGTAGTTGATTACAAATGAGGCCCTTCTGTGGGAAGAAGGCCTTGGCTTGATCTAATAAATATACTTCATATGGAGTGCATTACATGGTGAGAAAAAGAAGAATCAATATTGAAATGTTCTTTAGTCTAAGGACCATAGTAGGAGAACAACACGGATTGGCAAGATCGTAGTCAGATGATGTTGATCGAAAGGGCCATAGTTGTTAGAAGGACTGTAGTTGGAGGGAAAAGGAGGTCGAAAATGCCTTTGTATGGCGATGGAGGTCGAAAGGACCATAGTCGGCGGGCGATGGAGGTCAAAAAAATTGTTGTCTGTTGATGGAGGTCAGAAGGATTGTAGTCGGTGGGCAATGGAGGTCAAAAATATCATATTTTGGTGATGGGTAAAAGTTTGGTATCAAGTATAAATCTAGCGAGGGGTTGAAGTTCGGCGTCGGGTAGAAATCCGATGAAAGTTAGGCGTCATGTAGAAATCTGAAGAAAGTCCGGCTACAGACATAAGTTCGACGTAAGGTAGAAATTTGGGGACTGGCAGAAGTCTGACAACGGTTGGAATTCTGGCATCGGTTAGAAACTGGTGACACGCTGAAGTCCGGTGTCGGGTAGATATCCGACGACAGATAGAAGTCTGGTGTCGTGTAGAAATCCGATAACTAGTGGAATTCTGGCATGAGTATGATAGAAATCTGGCAAACGGGCTGAAGTCCGGTGTTAGTTAGTTGCTCAGAGGTGGTCGAGTAGGAATCTGGTGGCAAGATAACACTTCATTTTCATTATTCTCTTCAGTAGGAATCTGGTGGTCGAGTAGGAATCTGGTGTTAGTTAGTTTTCTGAGAGTGGCATGTCTAGTAAATAGGAGGAACCTCAAGGGTAATTTGGGAATGGTTTGAATGGACAGCCGATGTTGAATCCCTTGATCATGGTGCATTTATTAGATATTTGAATATCTTAATAATATAAGAATTCGGCGATCTTAGGTTCGTTTGATTTGTCTCGTCGAGTTGCTCGATTTGACTATAAGCATGTCAAATTTGGAAACCATTTGGTAATCCAAATTATGGTTTAATTCTTCCGAATGTGCTTCGGCTTTTCGATTTTGACCCATTTAATTGAGTCGAATTTGGTGTCGTTGGGTTCGTGTTTTTGAGACGTTCAGTTTGACTATAAGTTTTCTGAAATCAAAGTTCAGATGGTCTTTGATTTAATTTTTGAAATTTCCAACATATTTTTCCCTCAAGATTCATTCCCAATCAACATAACTCAACATGTTTTTAAATTCTACAAAATACAAAGCTATTTTTGCACGTTCTTTTTCTAATTGTATGATATTTCATTTAAGCTTAATAAATATTTGATTTAAATTAAATAGTGCATCATGTAAATCCTCATATTATAAAATATCATTTACATTGAATCAGTGATGGTCATAATGTTAGCCTCACAATGATTTCATGCATTATAATTCATCGCCACAAAGTCTATGTAATATGCTTTCATAGGGCTAACAAAAAAATTCTTATGCACATAACTAAGAACTCTCACAAAAAGTCTAAAAAATTTACTGATCCAATTGTGTCATCTAAAAAAAGATCTGAACATCAAAAGGGACATTTAACAAATAGCGACAGAGAGAATAAGGTGGCATAAAATCCACTTTAAGTTGTTGAACCTCATAATCAACATTACACCAAACTCTATAATGCTAATGGCTTCAATAATTTAATGTCCAATAAAAGTTAAATCATAGGATTCAATTACTTAAAACGAAATAACTATAACTTACGTACCTTCAATTTTTATTCACTTTTTCTGTTCTCTTTGTCTCCCTCTATTTTTATATTCTTTCTCCTCTCTCTTCTACTTCTACCATCTTCTGTTTTCTACTTATTATCTCTTCCTCCTCTAAGTTTCAGCAAGATTTCTTAGTTGCTAAATTCATCCAATCAAATAATATAAAGCATTGGGGATGATTCTTGAAGAGAGGGAAACAGTGAAAGGGAATATCAGAAGAGAAATCAAGAGAGAGGCGAGGAGATAGAGCCAGGAGATAGAAAATAACAAGACCATTTGACAGCTTTATATGGTCATCAGGTTCTCATCAATTAATGCTCTTATGAATTGACTTTCTGTTTTTTATATTTTCGAAATTTCTTAAGGTTGAAAAATAAATAATTAAAACATATAATTTTAGAGAAAATGCATTCTCCTTCAACTACGGGAACAATTATTAGGTCAGGTGACTTGACGTAGCTCTACGTTCTGATGCCAATAACATGTCGCCACGTTATCTTACTCAATACCAAACGGCCCAAAGACTTGACACTGGATTGCTATGTTCGCGTATTGCTCGGTGTTGCTCTAGGTATTGCTCGGTATTGCTAGGTATTGCTCGATATTGCTCGGTATTGGTCTTCACAAAACTCGGTATTGCTTAGTATTGCTCGGTATTGCTCGGTATTGGTCTTCACAGAATGGTATTTCTCGTTATTACTGAGCAAAATCAACCAATACCGAGCAATACCTAGCAACACACGAACATAGCAATCCCGTCTCCGTTGCGGGTCAGGGTTGTCGGGCCGCGCGGTAAATAGTGAAAACACGTGGCACTATTTTACGAGCGTCCGAACGTAGAGCTACGTCAGATGACCAGACCAAATAAAAGTTCCAACTACGGGGCCACATATTCTCTTACATATAATTATTTAAATATTTAAAATACATCAACATTATATAGGACTACATATGCTTAATAACTATTTGATGTCATATTTATCATGCATCACATTATTTTTAATAATTTTTAATTCAAACAAGAAAAATTTGTGGTAATTTTAATCATTTAATTCAACTTTTTTAAGAATTATGAAAATTTATATTATGTGATTTTTTTTTTAATTTCTATAAAATGAGGATTAAACATATTCTAATGTAAAATTCAAAGTTAACTAATTATGTTTATTTATAGATTTTCTTAAATAACCTTGCATATTATTATACCCAACAAGTCTTAAATTTTTATTTTTTTGTGACATTTCAACTATTAAGATAAATTCACATGCACATGACATATGTAAGCTTTGAATTCAAAATCTTTTATTTTGTAACTAAAGCCCTCAACCACGAGATCAATGTGAGCTCATAAACCTGCTTCATTTCTCTAATTTATGCCTTCAAAAATATAAAATTGGTTTTGTTTTTTTCTTGTCATAATGCCGTTATTTATTATGATCATTCTATCTAATTTAGGCTTCGTTTGGGACAGTTTTTTTACTGCTTTTAAAACGGAGTTTTAGTACAAAATTTTTTATTTTCGTACTAAAACTTCGTTTTAGAAAGCAATAAAAAACTGTCACAAACGAAACCTTAGATGGCAATAAAAAAATCCTTGGCATTCAAATTACTGATTGATCTTTAGAATAGATAACTGCAAAAACTGCGACAATCATTGTAATTGGATATCCAATGCGAATCCAATGGAACCTAACACGTTAGTTCGTTGAAAAGGCATCTTATGGCCTTTCTGTTTGTTTTTAAATTTTATGTATTTTTAAAGCAATTTCCAACTCCCTTCCTTCAATTTTTAATATATTTATAGTTTTCACTAAGTATTTTAATCCTTGAAGAAAAAGAAAAAAGAATTTATCGTGGGCTGTACTATCTGGGCCAGCCTTAATGCACTATAAGCTCAAAGTCCGCCCATTAAATAAAATCAACCGATAAAGTTCAAGCATCTATCGTGGGCTCTAACAACTGGGCCAGCAGATTGTTTAGTCTTCACGAGGGAGGGAGAAGATACTGATATGACATAACGTGCATCTAAATAATGTCACATTTGCATACTTAAATTTAAAATATTACAATAAAAAATAACATCTCCCAATTAGATCCCATTACTTCTTAGAGCACCGTGTGTTATTTGCACTTCGTTATGGGTCGCTTTAAATTTCACAAGCTATTTGTCACCACATTTTGTTTTTCAAATCGTATCAAAATTCCCAAAGCTTTTAGCAATAAAGAAATGATATAAGAGCTCACTGATGAAGGCATCGATGAGTCCAAATAGAATGTGTTTAAGGCATGTGACCAGTACAATGACGTGAAGCTTGATAGCAAATGCAACGACGGGTGGAAGTAGCACGTGGAGAAGGCACTAATGAGTCTAGATAATTTGTTTAGAAGGCTCGATGGACCCAAAGAGATGAAGCTTGCAAGAGATAGCATTGATGGGTCCAAGTGACACATGGAGAAGGTAATACAGGCACACATGGGAGATCAAATGAGTGTATTTTGAAAACCCTATGCCCCTTGTGTGCCGCATTAAGATGTTTATAAATAATGAAGTTTGTGTGATATATATAAATTTTTAGTTTCAATTTCTATGTATGTAAATCCACTTCTAAGAAAAACATTTAAATTATTTTAAGTCTTTTAACATGAACCGTTTTAAAAAAAAAAATCTTATATATTTTAAAGATTATAGAAAATAATAAATTCGATGGTACTAAAGTCATTTTGTTAACATGAAACCAATATGGATAAAGATTCATTCTACACAAAAAAAATAAGATGAAGATTTTCTAATTTAAAAGCGTGTTTTCAAGACCTCTGAATTATTATCAAAGGGCATTGCTATGATATTTGTGTTGAGGTCAAACATAAGGAACCCTTTCGCTCCTAGAACAGTCCTAAATTAAATTAAGCATATACAACAAATAATTCAAAGGAAAAAAAGTCTGTTAAGAATTATTTGACTTTTCTCTAATTTGAAATAACTATTATACCCTTGCATGCTATAAAAGGTAAGTCTTGGTTGACTTTGTAGTAGCACACCTCATCCCATTTTAGCCCCCTTTAAATGATGATTTTCGTGATGAATAAATCATGAGTTTGAAAAAGCATAAGAGCTTTACTAGAGAGCTATATTTTGATGACACTACATCCTCTCAAAGAAGTAAGGGATCACATGGTACTCTTCAAGAGAAACATGGTATTGGGCTAATCTTTATAGCTTAGGAAAGGGGAATGGTGTAGTAGCCTTACTATGTAAACAATGAACTCAAATAAGAAGCGTTGGTAACAAGTTTAGGATTAGCAATCTTAAATGATATTACAAAAAATAAAATCTTTAGAGATTTGAAATAATTATTAACCAAAATTTATAATTTCATAAAACCAAAATTATTTCCATACTATCAATGCACTCTTTAGCTTCTTGAATATATTCATGTCATAACTTTATTTGGGATTCCCCTTATAAGAAATTATGCATTGAATGCCATAGAAAAACATGTAGAACAACTTATTTTTTAAAAAGAAGAATCCATTTGTAATAGAAGTTTAAAACCACCTAGTTTTGTGCTCTATAGATTGGAACATAACAACAAATTTGCACATAAGGGTGTGATGGCTCTTGGTGTAAATGATGAAGCGGTTGATAAGATATAGCCATTTTTTTATTATTCATAAGAGGGAAAACACTCTCAAAAGAAGTAAATTGTTGCTCCAAATTAATAAGAGATCTCTCTCATATTCTCTAATAAAAAACACTTTATATTAGTGATCAGTACAAAACAATTGTGATTAAGTGCATGAATAGACTTTTACTTCCCTCCTAGGAAAATTGTGAACACTCAAATTTTCAAGAGAATGCACTTGTTGAATTAAACTTGAAATGAAATAAACTAGGGGCTTTTCTTTATTTAACATGAAAATTTGTTCCTTGTAGATCTCACCTAACTAAAATGCAACATTTGAAGATAATGAAAGAAAGGTGTGAAAAATATCCAAAAAATTTCATTCGTGAAGCTCACATTTGTATCTATAATATGCAATATAGGCAGACATAATATGAGTAATATTGAAGTTTAAATGAAAATTCATGAGTGAAATATAACGATATCATATTTGATCAACTATCATGTCGGACCTTTACATATCTCTAAATTTTGGTTCATATGAACATTTATAGATTAAGTTGGACAAACCTATTACACATCACAAATGTACAAGTGCCCTAAATAACATACTTAATAATTATTGAAATAAGGGATCTCGTATACATCTCATGATTATATTGTACACCACATTAATAAATATTCTGCCAATGAGATAAAGAAACACACTATTACACATCACGGGATTGCATGAATATTTTAATAAATGTAAGTGGAACATATTAATTCAGAAAACAAGAATCTTGTCCACCCATCCCTTTTATATATAGTCTAAATACACTAAAGGCATAGAAATTAATCGTACAAACGAATGAAAGAATATGTAAGCATATCATTGATTATGTAAGCATATTGTATAACTTCAATATGAAATAAAATTGTCAAGCTCAATGCTCATATATTGATTGACAAAATTAATATTTTAATCAAATCATTTGCTTGAAATAAAGAATAGTTGACAATGTTTAAATAAAAAAAAATATTACTAAAAAATAATATTACTAAATCTCTATGAGTGAGATGAATATCATCCTCAACTATCCATTTTACAAACCAATTCTTTTTTTATGCTACCAACACAAATATTTTTAGTTGGCTTGACGTCACTTTGATGATGCACATATTGAAAAAAATCTCAATTGGAGGGGAATACTTGTTTTTTTTTTTTTTAATTCAAATTATTAAGAAACGTTAGTCACGCGGGAATGGAATTCCAATAAATTTTAAAATTAAACATCTATTAAAATTCAATATATTTAAAGTTAAATATATTTCCTATAACTTAAAGCAAAATTTAGCCATCCTCCAAAGATATTTATTTGACAGAATAAATTTAAGAATAATTATATCTCACGAAGTACCAATGCATTTTTGAAACTATTACTATGATTCATTCTCAAATAATCACTTACCAGTAATGATATGACATGTGTCCTCTAAATAATCATTTTGTTGTAAAATGACATCACAAATAAATGATTATGATTGGAGCTCTCTAATTGAGCAATTTTCATCGCAGATAGGTACCA